>CM035170.1:75183716-75394910 GCA_020205615.1 Panax quinquefolius | reverse complement strand
AACTCTACACTTTCGTAGAAATAGATGGTTTATTATTGAGAAAGCTCTTGTGCTCTAATTTTTCATAGGGATGCAAGTATTCTAAATCGTATATTTAGTATTGAAAGCGAGGTTTTTATTAATATATAACTTGTTATTTAGCATGCAATCGCTATATTTTTTATATTCTAGTGTTGAAACAACTCTATTGTTCAAATTACTATTCATTATATGCTTGGTATCCAATTCTCATTAACTTTGAATTAATATTGTTCAAAGAAAATTATGATATGATTATTCAATGCTTATGCTATTAGATTATTCCTAAAGCATGATGTTAATTTACAAATATCAATTCGGTTATGATTATTCCATAAAGCATCTGATTATTTCTTTTTGTAATCAACTAATCCTTTGTTGATTCTGAATTTAATTCTAAATTACCTGATAATGTATCCAAACCAAACTTACTTTGGTGCGGACTTGTATTCTAAATAATCGAGATGAACAACTCTTTTATTAGAGGTTTACGCTTAGCGTTGAAATGATTGTGCACAATACATTTATGCGAAGGGTTGATCCCCTAAGTCGTGGAGTCCTTATAGTCTTATATTTAACATTAAAGTTAAAGTTGAAAGATTACTTATAATCGTGGACATGATTCGTGGTCATTAGACCTCAGTAGGTATGTTTAAAATGTTAATAGAACCTATCATTCAGCCTCTATTGAGCCTATTTCGAAAAATATTGTAATGTTGTAAAGTTATTCATTCTTATTTCAAATGAGCCTTGTTTGCTCACTCTTGCATATTAAATACTTATTGCATCTAAGGTTGAGAAGGTCAATGAACCTACTACTAGCAAAGAAAAGGGAAAAATGTATAAGTGATGAAGACTTGTAATTTTATTTTATCGTTATAGACTTTTGAATGATGTAATAACTTAATTTCCGCATTTGAATGATTGTAATTAAATGTTAGATAACCTGGGAGATATTTTATTTAAGTTTAATCTCAGACAAGGTGTTTTATTATTCAATTTTATTATGATTGGGTAGTTAGAAATGAATTTTTGATTTAGTGAACACCAAATCTTGAGGAAATGAAGTACCAAGATTTGGGGGGTGTCACATTCCTTAGCTATAATGGTTTTCAAAATGTTCATCCAAAACTAAGTTCACGTTCAAGACTTTCTATGGTTTTTAACTTACGTAAACACTTACGATTTCTATTTGGTCATGACCTATCAATGATTTAGTCATTAATAGGCATCCTTATATCTCCTCAATAAACATGCTCCACCAATCTACGATTATTCTACGAGAAAGAAATCGAAAAAGATGAAGATTTCGGTTTATGAGAATTTACCTTTGAAGTAATTAACGTTCTTGATAAACGTCTATTGGTTTGCTTGGAAGTAGAATGATTATATGTTTCTAGCTCTTTCTCTCTCTCAATATAGTTGGACAAGCTTTGTAAAACAACAAAATATCCAACCTAAGCCTTGTATTTATAGGAAACCAAAATGAGGGGCAAAATGGTCCATATGGCACCTCCTTACTATTGCACCTCCTTTGCAACTTAGCCACCAAGAAAAATACTTGGTGAGCAAGTTTGTCACTTTACTTGACCACTAAGTGGCCGGCCCACAACCATGTGGATCATCCCATGGGTTGCCCCATGGGTTTTACCCATCCCATGACCCACCGGTTCGACCCGCGGTATACTTTTTGGATTGGGCTTCACATAATTAGTATTGGGCCTTGACTTGGACTTGCTTATATAATTCGTTGGGCTTGCTATTGGTTTAAGTCCAATTGAATTATACCAAACCCTTAACTCATACTCCATTAATACGTCTCGTATTCTACGTGTATAACTCACGTATTCTCTTCGTCTAATACTCATATAATAATCGTATTATATGTCGTACTATTCTTCATACTATACTCGTATTCATAATAATATAATACTCATATTTCATACGTATAATATCCGAAACGTCTATACACATTTCATTTCTCTTTCGGAAACCTCTTTCACAAACCCTTAGGTTTTACGTCCGCAAACGAAAACTTCGTTTGCCACGACGGAAAATATTATTGGATATTCCATAATACCTTCATATTTTATCATTATGCGTTTCTCGAAATTTCAAACCCTAGCTCCGAACGAAATCGGATGAATAGTGTTTTTACGCAAACATTCTCGGAAAACCTTCATTTTCGTCTTGATAATTCACAACCATTAATACTAGTACAAAGCCAGAATACTAATCACATCCCTATATTCTAGGTCATAGAACGACCTTCGAACATCTTACTCACATAGTAAATCAATTAAATTCATTTAATTCACATAATCAAATAAAAATTTAATTCATTCAAAATTCAAAATTCAAAATTCTCGGGCGTTACAATATCTATAACAATAGAAATATAACTTACGTGCTTTCTGAAGGAGGATGAATCTTTATGAGAATGCGATCATTCGGATTAGTCGGGGCCTTCGGCACATTATTAGGGTCCCGACCCAACCCGCGCTTTCGTTGTGCTGGTTCAGAAGACATCTATAAATAAAAAATATTATAAATGTTCACAACTACCCGATCAACAAAAAAAATCGTCAGAGTCTCCCCTATAATATGGACTAGCCACATGCACGACGACATGTATATATGGTCATTTCTAGGCACCCATGACACAAACCAAGAGAAATATACAAATTCCCAATATAATAAGACCAAAATAATAACAAATGAATACAAATTAAAACAGTACAAAGTTTAGGAGTATACTACAAATTCAGAGTTCCTATATCGTCTATCTCTATTTTTCCTAAAATTTCCTTTTGATGCTTCTTTAATCAATTGTTAGCTATATGAAGCACTTGGCTATGCTTTAATGACATGGTGAGACATAAATATGCCATACTTACAATGCCACTTAACAATTTAAAAACATATTGTCTATTGCATGAGACTTTTTTTTGATAAGAAATACATATTCAAAACATACTTACAATGCCACTAATAATTTAAAAACATATTGCATGAGACTTTGTTTTGATAAGAAATATGTGCATGAGCTATAAACTGGTATATAGTCAAGGTAAATCAATTCCTGGAGAAAGTATTCTATATTTTTAGATGTATTTGGAGAAAGTAAGTGGTGGGATAAATAGTTTAGATATGGTCTCCTAGCATGCTAATTAAGGCATCTTTAAGGATGTTACTAATTTTATAGTTAGATTCTTTTTCTTTTTCCTTTTACTTTATGTATTTATTATCACAAGTATACTGACGTAATTTAGTCATGAAAATGGGATCTTGTAGGTTATCAGTTTGTGTTGAGTGTTGGGTAAAATCTAATTACGCACAACACACAAGTATACGTGGTCAACAAGTAATAAAGTGAAAGTAGAGTATCGTTCACACGAGGAATTATTTAATAAAAAATCACCAAGAACTAACCCGTAACCAACTCAATCTTATTTAAACGAATGAATTTCAAATTATATAAATTAAATTATTTAATTACACTAATTCTAATTACCACTAATTAAAAAATCATATTACGGAGATTTAAGATCACAACTTCACTTATTGCTTCATTTAAGTTAACACACTTTTCATCAATTATTCTATATCCTGAATTGTTAATCAAGAACACTAAAGCAGATAAAATCACATCTCGATGTATAATACCCATACTCACTTAAATCCACAGATGATAGAATTAAGCAAGACACCCTAATTAACTAATCCACTATATCTCTATGTGAATTACAATTAAAAAGGATTTAAAGCACAAGTTCTCTATAAGATTACATATGGCGTAAAGGCATATCTCTATCCTAAACATGAATCATGAATTACATCTATGCAGAAATCACAAACACATGCTATCATAATCAGATCTAAATCTAAACTTCATCTTTCGAGTTCATATAGATTATCACGGTAATTGTTAGCTAGGAAATTAAGCAATTAAGTCCAAATCACAATAGACAATCCTCACAATAGAACATAATAATTGACAGTGAAGCATATTAAAATAAACTACACAATAAGATCCATTGTAATCTCAAACAAAGAATTAGTTCATTAAATTAAAACTAAGAATCCACACTTGAATACACATTAAAAGACAAAGATAGAAGAAGATGAGAAGATAGAATCTATTGTCTGTAGATTTGACGTTTCTCCTCGCTCCTACTTTGAATCTTCAATGGTCTTCAAGTTGCTTCAATCTCCAAATCTCATAAGAACTAGTGTTTTCTCATATTCTACTCTAATCTAATCTAATGGAATCCTCCTTCTAATATAATCTCTATGTATCTCTTTAATGCCTCCCATCATGTATTTATAGGTTACAAGTCTTATTTTTAGCTTAGGAGAAAACCCAATCCAATTTGGAGTCAAAAGGTATCAAAATTCTACCCAAAACGCATAAAAAACATGTTCTGGCCCGTACCCCCACCCCGACGGGGGTTTCCTTCACAAAAAGCCCTCCCCCACTGGCTATGGCCTTGTTTTTGACAATGTGCCCCCCGCCCGCCGAGGTTTACCTTAGTAAAAGCCATTTCGACAAGCATCATTTTCTGTTGTAGTGTCCTCTAGTAAAATGGCCATAACTTTTGATCCGGGAAGAGTTATGAGGCTCGCCACCTATCAAATCGAAGATATCGACGAGATCTACAACTTTCATTCTTTAAGATTTGAGAAATAACGGATGGATGAAGGTAGAAATTGGGCGTAAAGTTACTGCTATGCAAATGACCCCCCAAAACAGTGAAGTTCAACGTCCGTTGGTACAAAGATCATAACTCTAGCATCCGAACGCCGATTGGAATGATTCAAGATATTCCAGAAAACTAAGAAGAAGCTCTACAATATAATCCAAGTTCCAAGCCAAGAACATGAAATAAACATGAAAGCTCAAACAATGTCCGGATTGCTTTTCCTTGCGTTTTCATACCAATAATCGCTCACACAACTCCCAAGCATATAATCTACAAAATGAACATAAAATGCATGAAAAGTAACTAAGAAACATGAGTTTAAGCAAATAATTTAAGTAACAGATACCGGATAAGTAGGTATAAAATCTACTTATCATTGAGCATTGTTTTCAAGTTGTCACGTAGTCAAGTATGGAGATTTATGAAGTTATTGTGTGGTTTAACTTAGATTTATGACCTGTATGCTCTACAAATGCCAATTTGTGCTAAAACTATGTGGCAGTTCATAGCTTCTACATAATCTGATTCTGCGAATTCATTCCCTTTATAAATTACATAATGACCAATCCAAACCTTTCTAATCATAATGCACCCGAATCTTTTATAAGAATATCATGAAACTACAAAGTGCTACAGGCCTTTATAAATTACCTACTTTCACAATTGCACATATAATCAATAGCATACATGTAACATCATATCTAGTATAATTTGTCAAAACTAACCACAATTTGCAAAAAAAATGAAGAAAAAAAATCTTACCAACAAGCACTAGATTGAGTTTAGCACACTACATAAACAAAAAAATTGAAGAGAAAAATGTTATTAGCATCAGTTTCAAATGTAAAATAAAAGTTTTTATAATAATCCGTAAATGATTGAGATGGGTTTGGTTCAAATTATGTTGTAAATCTGACATGCTTCTCGGCTTAATCTGTGATTTGAACGAAGGTTTCTGACACAATCTACGAATCGAAAAGGAACTAAGCTTTGTTATGTATCCAAATGAGAAAAAAGAAAAAAAACAAAACAAACAGAACTGCGTTGGAACCCAATTGAAAAACAAAACCCAATTGAAAAACAAAACTCAGTACTTTCGCAAAACCCAATTGAAAATCAAAACCCAATTGATGAAATCTCTTGCATAAATACTTAACAATTACAAGTTTGCTACATGAGTTTTCGAGATGGGCGGCAGTGGTGAACAATTTCTCCCTCCCTCTTCTCTTCTCCCTCTTCTATTCTCCCTCTTTTTCTTTTCTTCTGATCGAGCGAATGCCTGATTCTATTTACGTTTAAGAGGATCAGCGACCTCATGCGGTCGCTAAATTTTAATGATGTGGATGGATTAGCGATCGCAAGTGGTCACTGATAGATTTTGGTCGCACAAAACATACGCGCCAAAGTTTTACACCAATTTTTAAGAGGTAAATTCACGGTCACTGATATTAACTAGCGACTAGAATCCTTCGCGGTCGCAGATAGTGGTCGTTATTACTAATATCAGTGACCGGATAGGGCGGTCACTGATATTATTGGTCGTAGATAGGCATTTTTCTTGTAGTGCATTCTACTACAATAATAAGCAAATCATGAATATATAATAATAAGCAAGTCATCTACTAGATGTAACTCTTTTCATGATTTCATTCTTGCGTTGTTTGTAATATTCAGCTAATTCGGGCTCCATGTTAGTGGTGTCAGTTGTGTTTTCGTGATATTCAACTTCTCTTGCTCTTAAAAATATATTACGTCCATATTCTATTGTCTCTTTTGTTGGTTCAATTTCATTTGATGCTCAAACTTCTCAAACCTCTATTCCATAGGTGTACTAGTATCAGCGGTTCCTTTGCCCTTTTTTAAATAATGCTTTCGAAGTCTTTCTTCTCATTGGCCTCTCTAATCCTGTAGAGATTGTATTTTCAATACCATCGTCTTCACCCAAACATACTTCTTCTACGGTTAATGGAGAAATGTTGTTGGACTTGACTATCTAGTACTTTTCTATTTTTTCCACTATTATTTGTTCTCCATTCCTGTTGCATTCTTTAATAGTCTCCAACAATGCATAAATCCAAATGGTTACTTTTTGATACTTTTGAACATCTCTAATGCTTGACATATCTATTTTAAAAATTATTTACAAAGTATCAAGTATAAACTATAAGAATAAACTTAATGACATTTTACATGAAAAAAATTGAAATACCTTATCTTGTTCACCTACATCGCTTTGCTGCATTCTTTCAATTGAAGCATAATATCCACAAAATTTGTTCGCCGCGAGTTAAATTATTGACCAACGTTTTGTCAAAGTAGTAGAATTGCGTTCAGACTCAAAAAATTTGTATTCATGAAAGTATTCGTGAACTCTTTCCCAATATCTTCCATGTTTCTGATCGTTTCCTTAAATTGGATCAATGCGTACATTCAGTCATCCAGAAAAAAGGACGTCTTCATCAATTGTGTAATTTTCATTTCGCCATGTTCTTTTATTAGACTCATTTTCGGGAGTCTGAATTTGTACATTAGTTTGAATTGAGAATTCATCCAACAAATTTGGATCATCAAGTGAGAAATCTTGAGATAATAATGAAGAAAAATACATCGGAGGACCATGATTTTTCATCTAAAAAATAAATTAGAGAGATATTATCAATAAAAAAGCAAAAATACAATATAATAAAATTACAAACTATTATTAACAAAATACTTACAATTGCTAAAGGTTGAAGTAATTGATTGAGAGATGGTAAATGTATTCATTGTACATATTTATAGATTTTCCAACCAACATTTTCAATTTCCATCCGTTGCTATTTTTTTATATCCATTGGAGCATCAAAGTATCCCTGCCTCCTTCATCTTCTTCTTGGGCATCCTTTTTCATCTCCATTTAATCTTATCATCTCCCTTCATCTCCTTCTTCGCTCCTAAGGTAGAATGATCATCTCCCATTTAAATATATTTAAATTTATAGTCCACCCAAATCTTGTTACTTGATATAGTCTCTTTGGTTCACCGAAAAATCTCATAGACTATATTTAATCTTACCGCTGGAGTGAAATCTGAATCCTAACTATATTTAATCTAAAATTTGTGCTTCTCCAAGCTGTTGAAGACGCTCTAAGGTAAGAATGATCTAGTAGTTTAAACGTTATCTTGAACTTCAGTTTGTAAGCAAATTATTACATGTTTTTATCAAAGTAGTGATCATTAGTGTGGTAAATTTAGATATTCACATGTATTTTACAGAATGTATATAATGCTATTTTTGATATTTTCATGGTTTCTTCCCACATGAATGTAGGACCCTTGTATACTTAAGAGAATTACGAAATATAAAAAAATTTGCTACTACAATTTTCAAAATTTAAAAATATCAATTTTCAAATCATTTAACTAAGTTTTAGTTATACGATCAACCCTATGCTTTATTTTTCTATATCTTTAGAATCTAATTTTATCTTTCGAATCTCGATATCATGCCTCGTGAGTTTTTGATTTATAAGGGATTTATTTTTTGAGCTTAACCTCTCCTTTGACTCTACTGGCTAATAAGTCGATACAAAGCGAAGTTCTCTTAGTCTTCAAATCGAAGAATAATAGTAATTAAAACTAAATCGTGTTATAGGGGTGTAAAAACTTTTTGCAATTTATGTATTGAAATATGGATCGTAATATAAATTGACATTCGAATTGATTATTCAAGTATTTTACGACTTTCAAAGCTTTGAGCTTGGATTTCACAAATATTATATTTTTGCTTAGCACGATCAATTCGGATCTTCACTATGATCCTACTTATGGCTAGGAAAATGAAAATACTCAACTAATATGAGTTTACAATGGTATGCTCAATTACTATCATTAAATCTTGAATGGATCGAGTTCTAGATCATATGAACCATTTTATTAAAACTTGACACCAGGGTGTCTAGGAGAGGAACGAGGAGATATTAAACATTGAGTTCTATTTCAACTAATCCATCGTTATATTATAAATCGAGGGTGCCATTTATTAGAATTAATTATTGAGTGGATCACCACGTATTGAAAATTCTATTAATAGATAAATGCCCTAATACTTTCATATGAAAAGAATAATATACGGGTTAGATTATCTCTTCCAAATTAAGAGTCAATAATTTGTTGTTAAGTTCATTAACATATCATTAATTAGTCAAGATAGATAAATACTCTTAAAAAAGTAAATTGATAACCAAATAAAATATAAATTATACTTTTATTTCGATATAAGTTTGAACTGAATCAACCAAAAAATTGACCCAACTACTACATCTTATTCATCACATTATAAATATATATTTCAAATATCAAATATTTATTTACTAACATTTACTCATCCCATTTTTGGCTCCTCATCTTCTTTACTATTTGTCAGTATGGTTAGAAAAAATGAAAATACTCAGAAAAATATGAGCGAAACGATGGTAATGGAATTCGGCTCGTATCATTAAATAAAAAGCGAGTATGGACTCGATTATAAATCAATTTAAATATGAGCAAATTTTAAAGTCGATCTCGAAATCAGATACCAATTACTTGAACCCTCTTCAAATTGTAATTTTCTGCAGGATTTATACGAGGAGATATTATAAAAAGAAGTTTCCTACATTGAGATTATATGTTTCTAGGTGATTAAACAATTCAATCAAACTTTCTTTTATGATTATAAAGATTTATAAATCAAATCTGTTGACAACTCAATACCGATTGAGTGGATCACCACCTTTACATCACATGAAAATAATATGAATTAGAAAGATGCCCAATACTTTCATATGAAAAGAATATATGAGTTAGATTATCTCTTCCAAATGGAAGTGTCGATAATTTGTTGTTAAGTTTGGATTAACATATCAGGTCATTAGTCAAGAGATAGATAATATGTGTCTAAAAAGTAAATTGGATAACCAAATACCAAATATAAATTATACTTTAAATTTACTAAATAAGTTTTACATTAAACTCAATCTGACGATTAATTATTGACCCTGAAGGATGCTACAGATGGTCTTCTTATTGATTATTGAATAGCATATATTTTCAAATAACGTAATTAAACATCATTTATTAAGATTTCACAATTTGTTACCTTTGATTTTTGGGAGTCAAAATAAATTAATACTTTTAAAAAGTAATTTGGTTTTCCTTAAATTAAGGTTGTAATAAATGATATAAGCTTTATTTTGACACTAGTTGGATTACGTGCTCATTTCATTAATAAAAAGTTATGAATAACAACTCATGATCCTTTTTTCCCTATAATATAAATAATTTAAAAAAAATACTTTAGTAAATTTTAAAAGAAAGTGTATAAATTATTGAACCTTGGAACTTACAAAACATTACTAATTTTCTATTTATATATTTTTTGGTTATCAAAAAGTTCCAATTATAATTTTAAATTAAATTATTACACATATAAATAAATACGATATAGTTAAGCTTTTAAAATCTTTATTTATTGTAAAATTCATATTTTGTACAACGCTAGGATTTTTATTTATCCCTTTTCTGTTCTTGTCTTTTAGTGTTTTCATGTTAGGTGAGATTTGTTTGAAAAAACAAGTTATGAAAAGGTCCGACATGTATATTTCGACGATTTGGAGTGTAAGAGTCGCCAGTTGGTTTTTTAAATGGTTGTACCAACACAACCGATAAAAGATTTGCACATTGACCTAGTGATGTGACAGTGCTTAACGGGTCTGTGAAACCAAGATTCGTTAGGGTCCGGGGACTAGATTATGCGAAGGGAAGGTGTTAGGCACCCCCCGACTTCTGTGTTGCCACGGTGATGGTCACTTTTTAATTAAACTATTATATGAATGTGTGTGTATGTGTGTGGATCAATGTGTTAGGTTTGTAATATTCAAGAACGCAATCAAATTGCATAAATAAGCGGAAACGTGTAAAAATCAGAGTTTTAAAATTTTACAAACCATATACCCGGATCACCCTTTATGCACAACTATTAATTAAACGAAAAGATAAAGAATAAAATCATACCCTTGAAGATCGAGCTTCCTCAGTATAAGTTCATCTCCAAATCCTTTTGCATTCAACTTGAATTCACCGGTTTGGTTCCTTCCTTCGATCAACGTTAATTAAATTTACCCAAGTGTTTGGCCTCAGAGGTGATCCACCAAGGAAGAAAAAGGATTCAAGAAGATGGGTGGTTGGCTAAACCCTAGTTTTTCTATCTCTATAGAAAAAGAGCGTACTCTCCAACCATTGGAAATATAACGTCTGTTGTAAAAGTCAACAAAAACCCTCACCCATAATAAGACTCCTTTTATTTATAGATGTGGGCAACCCACCTTAACAATTAAGGAATTGGGTTTTATTTAATTAATTAAATTCTTTTAATTAATTAAGCTCCCTAATCTTTCTAATTTCATTCTGCCTTGGCCAAGGACTACTGGGTTGTCATTTATCGAATCACATAGGACATTTCTCTTCTTTTATTAGAAGTGGTAGATTCTTTATTGATCATACATTATCTCCAAGTACAACTTATTATACTCAAGCATACCCTTTGATATACCCTAAGGGTCTTAAGGAATAAGTCAAAGTATAACTCATCATACACAAGTGTTAGGTTTGTAATATTCATAACGCAATCAAATTGCATAAAAAGTGCGTGAAGCGTAAAAATCGTAGTTTAAAAATTTACAAACCATATACCGGATCATCCTTTATGCAAGAATTATTAATTTAACGAAAAGATAAAGAATAAATCATACCCTTGAAGATCGAGCTTCTCGTACAAGTTCACCTCCAAATCTTTCGCGTTCAATCTTGAATCCATCGGGTTTGGTTCCTTCCTTTGATTGCTACCACCCAAGCATTGGCCTCTAGAGGTGATCCACCAAGGGAAAATAAGAATTCAAGAGAAGGGTATTGGCTCAAACCCTAGTTTTTCTATCTCTATAGAAATGGTGTACTCTCCCAATAATTGGAATTATGTCGTATGTTGAAAAGTCAACAACAACCCACTACACCCATAATAAGACTCCTCTTATTTATAGATGTGGGCAACCCATCTTAACAATTAAGGAATTGAGTTTTATTTAATTAATTAAATTCTTTTAATTAATTAAGCTCCCTAATCTTATTAGGGATAATTAATTAAACTCTTTTAATTAATTTAACCTCCTAATCTTATTAGGAATAAATGAGAGTACTTATATTAAATTAATTCCTAAACTCTTTTAGAAATTAAAATAATAATAATTGTAATAATATTAATAAGACTCCTCTTATTAATTTTTATTTAATATTTCTAAAATATTAAATAATAAATATTAAGCTATTTAATTTATTCTATCACCATAGATTAAATTAAATATACATAACATATTATTACGATTATGCCATTAACTTCTTAAATAATTATTCTTCCTTTTATGGTGTGACCCTTTAGGTTCTCCATATTAAACCTATTGTGAATAAATCAATTAGAACAATTCTAATCTTATTTAAATAAATAAATTAAACAATTAATTTATTTAAATAATATTTATTCTACAATAGGATAAGCCTCCTCAGCGATCAAATCGACTTTCCAGATAATATAGATTTCAACATTAATCATTAAAGAACCTTTGAGTAAATAGTTACCGTATAATTCAATCCTTCCACCATATACAATGTCCCAATTAAATATAAGACATGGAATTCTTGTCAAGTCTTATTTTATTTAATTATATGTATTTTACTCTTAAATGCACAACTCCAAATAATGCAAATTAGAAACTCCTTTCTAATTTCATTCTACCTCGCCAAGGACTCACTGGGTTGTCATTTATCAATCACATAGGACATTTCTCTTCTTTTATTAGAAGTGGTAGATTCTTTATTGATCATACATTATCTCCATGTACAACTTATTATACCCAAGCATACCCTTTGATATACCCTAAGGGTCTTAAGGAATAAGTCAAAGTATAACTCATCATACATAAGATGCTATGATGATCTCAAGTCCAAGGATTACTTGTACTACTATCACTACAGGAATTCCTATTGACAGGCAAATAAAACTCCATTAGGTATTCCTTAGCGAGCCAATGCTCGCCATGAACTTATTCTCTAATAAGCACTTTACATACTTGCTTTAGTGTCTCCACACAAATGATCATGAGATCAATCATCCTCATCTAATGAGCAAGCAACGTATGTACCAATCTATCCTGATTCACTAATCCCCAATTTAGTAATCCAATGATTGGGAACTTTTTAGTTTTAAGCTTTCTAAGAATTTAGATCTCATTAGAATGATCATCATCATTATTCTAAAAGCATTGCTTAAAACTATGGGTTTATCACATATTATAAACAAAGATCATGTAGATAATTAAAAGCCTTTAATAAATTAATACTTTTTATTAATAAATGAATAAGATTGTTACAAAGTATATGCTTTATCATCAAACATGATCGGCTTGTGTGCATACTACTTTCAATCTCCCACTTGCACTAAAGCCAATCGTCATGGTATCTTATACTCTTCTTCTCTAAGTGACGATTATCCTGTTGAAGTTGGATATGCTTTAGTTAATGGATATGTAATGTTATTCTTGAGAGTCCACTATCTCTATAGTGATTTCCCATCTTTCAATGATTCTAATAATCAAATGAAAGTGCCACAACACATGTTTAGATCCAAGATGAGACTTAGAACTATTCCTAGTTCAGAATGAACTTTTAATCCAAACAATCAACTTGCGACTTTCATTTATAGCTATATACTTTGTCTTTATCACTAAACCAATAACTCTTTTGCTTGTTTGGAACCTTTCCAATTCATCGCACCACCGCTCAAGGTAACCTTTACCTTAAAGTGGATTTTCTCGTCATCTTGGTGCTGAAAAACTTGAGTCTGTTAAGCCCTCTAGTTTTAATTCGCACCCACCATGAATATGATCAAATCCTTTGTGCTTGGCCAAGCACTTTAAGATGTTTTTCACGGACTCATAGTGAACTTCTCCATAATATGACCGATCAACATCGTGTCTCGTACATTTCAATGCATACATGATTGTCACTCATGCGACCTCTCTTTTAGGAGTCTGTGGGGACTATTAAGAGATACACTCCATAGCTCATCGACATGAGACATCTCTTGAGTTTGCCATGCTAAACAACTTTAGCATCAAATGAATATACGTTCCTCAAGGTTAAGTCGAGCATCCTCTCAGATCTATCTATATAAATTTTATCCCCAATTAAGATACTCGTCCCAAACCATTCATGGAGGAATGTTTAGACAACTTTATCATTATCGATTGTAGCATTGGTATGTCATTCCTTATCCGTAGTATATCAACATGTAGTACTAGGAATGTCACGATGCTCCCCTAATCGACCCTTTTGTACACACTAGGTTCATTCTTATTTTTGATAAAATCAAACTCTTTTGATTTGTTTCATCAAAACGAATGTTCCATTTTTGAGAATATTGCTTCAATCAATTTCTCCGAGTGTCTACAACTCTTAACTCATCGATGTAATCGGATCATCATCTTCTATGATGTGTACCTCATCATCATCATCTATGATGAATCCATACCTCCTAGGTATCTTCTTGTATTATTCCGATTTATTTATTGCTAGGGTACAATAGGTCTATCTACACAGTTCCTCTTATTTGACTTATAGTGTTTTGTGGTTCTTGAACTCTTCAAGATCTATTATCCTCCCACTAGCCCTTTCAATGATAAACACCTTTATCTTAGAAGCGCGCGTGTTTCATAACAAACACCTTTTGCTAAGTAGGATTATAGAACACATGCCCTAAACTTACTTTAGGATGTCCAACAAATCTACACTTGTCAAATCTTGTCCCAAGCTTATCTTTTTGAAACCTTTTCACATAAGTTGGACAACCCCTTATCTTAACATACTTAAGATTAGAAATCCTCCCCCATAACTTTTATGGAGTCTTGGGGCTGGATTTTGAGGTTACCTTTTCAGAGGTATATGCAGCCATTTCTAGGACATGACCCTTGTAAGGATACCGAAATGTCGGTAAAATCATTACGGACCACACCATGTCCAACAAGGTATTTAATTTTCCATTCAGATACATCAATCAATTATCATGTCGACGATGTGTCCATTATGAGAAAACCATTTGAGATGATCTAGAAACTTATTACACAAGTATTTATTCCTTGATCCGATCAAAGAATTCTAATACTTTATCAATTTATTTCACTTCTGAATTGTTTGAACCTTCCAAATAATTCATACTTGTATTTCAAAGAAATACACACATTCAACTCTTTGAATGATCATCTCCTTTTCTTATACTAGTTTGTTCAATTTGCAAAATATATTTTCACGTAAGTCAAGTATACAAAATTTATTAAGTAATATTCAGCTTCTATACAAAACATTATTATTATAAATAGAACAACAATTGTTCTTAATTATAATACTAAAGATTTCATTGTCCAACAATAAAATGGAAATAATGTTTTCAACGAGAACTAAAATACAATAACAACTTATCGACTTAATAGATTTGCGTCGTAGCAAGCGGCTAAACTATAAGTTTCTATGGCTAATGTTGCAACCTTTTTGCTTCATTTCCCACACATAGGATTACTTATACTTGTTTAGCTTTCTACTTCTGTTTGGTCCTTTCATAAATCTATATTTATGATAACAAAAGTCAGTATCCAATACCCAAGTAGAACCTCGACTTAAAGAAAAATTTATTTCAATCATGAACAAAAATCGATTAGAACCAAACTTCACTAAGCTTCTTTGGTTAGCCTCGCAAGATGCTTCTCGCAGCTTTCTTTCCGATGTCCAAAGCTTATTGCAAAGGAAGCAAACTCCTTTGCTATCTCATGACGCTTTTGTTCTTATTATCCTTTGTTTACGCCTTTCTATTTACCTTCTTACAATCGTTCTTCTTTTTAGAAGATACTTTGGCCCCTACCAAGAAGACTTGGTCTTTCTTGGTTGGAAAGTGACTCACAACACTTTTCAATATAGCAAGCAAATCAAAAAAGTCGATATCTAGCTTGTTTATATGAAAAATTCACAACAATTGTGAAAGGAGTCCGGGAGTGAGTACAAGATCAAATCTTGGCTCAACTCTCCATCCATGACAAAACCCGTTATCCTAATTGATCAATCAAATTGATTATCATTAGGACATGTGTCTTTACTGTAGTGCCTTCGGTCATTCTAGATCGGAAGAGCTCTTTTAGATATCTGATATCTATAAGTCTTACTTTCCTCGCCATCAACTACTTGATGTGCAGGAATCTAGTAAGAGCATCCATAGTTTCAAGCTGACGCTGAAGCTCGTTACTCATAGATGCGAGCATGATGCATTGAGCCAATCGCAGCATCATCTTGCCACTTTCTAAAAGTAGCAATGTCTTCCTCGTAGGCATTATTCGCAACCATTGCAGGGATAGACGTATTAAGGACATAAGATAGCTTTTCAGCCATGAGAACTATTCTCAATTCCTTAACTAATCCGTTTAATTCGGTCTGGTTAATTTAGCATCTAATATGCTTCGCAGTGATACTAATTTTAGACATTGTAAAATTCTCAGAAATGAATTTGTAATTAACAACATTTTAACATACATTCTTTTATTAATTACCAAAATAAATTAGGTCTTGTTTTAAATTGGTATCTCCCACTATTTTCTTCAAACTATATTACCCTCACTTATATAGTTCTAAGAAATCTAATTAAAGATTTGCTAGTGAGAATAAGGATCCCATTTCAAATGTATATAGCCTTGTGGTGACACAACAAACTATATATAAATAAATAGGTAGACAACTTTTGTCAATTACATCAACTATGCAACTCCTTTTCTTTTGCCTCTTAAATTATTTTGATCAAGTGGTGGCACATCCGAATCAAAATTATCCAAGTTAAGTCCGACCTAGCACTCCATATATTCAAAAAAGAAAGATATCATCCTTGTGGTGACACAACAAAATAATATTGTTCAATTTTCTTTATAAGCATCAAATGTGATAAATTAACATCTTAAATACTTAATACTTGCCTTGTGGTGACACAACAAACTCATATTAAATATTTAATACTCTATTAATTTTATCATGCTAGAAGGCGACGTTCGATATTCCAAATATCTTTGAACGCTTAGGACTTAATATAAAAAATTGAGGGGTTTGTTATTAATTTGTCTCATCTTGTTTAGCTGGCATGCATTATATATATATAAAAATACGCATCATATTAATGAACATGCGAAGCATGTTTGCATAATATATAATATATATAGTATAAGCATGCACATATAGAATACTATATTCTACCCGGATTGATTATGGACTTTTATTCTAGTTTGGTTCACTAGAGCCACCAAGTGAACCAAAAGGTCAAACCCTAGGGGTGCAAGAAATAATATTTAAATATAACTATTACATTTAAACCCGGGCTCCATTATAAACGGGTCTTCAAGTGCTCCTTGCTCCTTGATCTCCAATTTTTCAAAATTAATTCTAACTATTCCTATTACAAAACTATTTAAAATAAATAGAAACCTTGATCGTCAAGTAGGGGAAGTACATAGGAGGGAGATAGAATTTACATTAAGAAAAATTAGAGAAGACGAGGTACGCAGACCCCATTTAATAAAACCCATACATTCATGCATCCAACTAAAATAAAATCCAATCATATTGGTCAATAATCCATAATCAATCCCATTTATTATCATACACATCACCATATGTATCAATAAATAACATTCATCTCATGAATAATAAACATTTAATATATATATTGATATCATTTAATGGGCAAAATTTAGTTAGTATAAAATCTAATTTTGAATCAAAATAAACTCCTTTATTTTAATCCAAATTTAAATCAAAATAAAACTATTTTATTTTAATTTATCTAATTTTGAATAAAATAAACTATTTTATTTTAATCAAAATCTTTAATCAAAATAAACTCCTTTATTTTAATTAATTATGGAATCCAATTCCATATAAAAAAAACTCTTTTATTAAAGGAAACACGGATATTCTTTCCTATTCACAAATAAACTCCTTTATTTTGAATAATATGAAATCTTATTCCATATTTAAATAAACTCCTTTATTTAAGGAAACACGGATTTTCTTTCCTATTCACAAATAAACTCCTTTATTTTGAATAATATGAAATCCTATTTCATATCTAGATAAACTCCTTTATTTAGAATCCAATTTCAACTCCAATTAGTTATCATGGAATCCAATTCCAACTCTAATTAGTTAGCATGAAATTTAATTTTAAAATTAAAATAAACTTTATATTTTAATATAAAATAAACTTTTATTTTAATATTAAAATAAAATTTTATTTTAATAATAAAATTATTAAGAATATTATATATATAATATATATATATATATATAATATTACCGTATTATAATATATATTATATATATAAAATTTTTCAGTACTCAAAAAAAATAAAAAACCCGTGGCCTTCATTTTTTTTGTTTTATGATCATGCCTTGATTTCCGTGCAACCTTTAGCAAATCCAATGCATATATTGATATTAAGAGTCACGTGGATTATCAATCCTGTTAAAACCGGACTTTGCAACTTTTTTTAAAAAAAAAAATCGCACTGATTTCCGTGCATTCCGTATGAAAAAAAAAAAAAATTTACCTGCTGCCTTGTTTTGCGTGCAGCCTCAAGTTATCCACGGAAAAAGAAAACTGAGGATGCTGCATGTGCTGTTGCCTTTAAAAAAAAAAACGACTGAAACAGTTTTTTTTTTTTTTTTTATTAAATTTTATACAATAAAAAATATGCCCAATTAAATTGTTCTAAACACATATCAATATACATATCAAATTTGAACAATTAATAATTTACATAAAAGTTTGGCTCTGATGCCACTGTTAGGTTTGTAATATTCATAACGCAATCAAATTGCATAAAAAGTGCGGAAGCGTGTAAAATCAGAGTTTAAAAAATTTACAAACCATATACCCGGATCATCCTTTATGCGCAATTATTAATTTAACGAAAAGATAAAGAATAAATCATACCCTTGAAGATCGAGCTTCCTCAGGTACAAGTTCACCTCCAAATCTTTCGCGTTCAATCTTGAATCCACCGGGTTTGGTTCCTTCCTTTGATCAACGTTAGCCACCCAAGCGTTTGGCCTCTAGAGGTGATCCACCAAGGAAAAATAAGAATTCAAGAAGAAGGGGTATTGGCTCAAACCCTAGTTTTTCTATCTCTATAAAAAGGGTGTACTCTCCCAACAATTGGAATTATGTCGTATGTTAAAAAGTCAACAACAACCCACTACACCCATAATAAGACTCCTCTTATTTATAGATGTGGGCAACCCATCTTAACAATTAAGGAATTGAGTTTTATTTAATTAATTAAATTCTTTTAATTAATTAAGCTCCCTAATCTTATTAGGGATAATTAATTAAACTCTTTTAATTAATTTAACCTCCTAATCTTATTAGGAATAAATGAGAGTACTTATATTAAATTAATTCCTAAACTCTTTTAGAAATTAAAATAATAATAATTGTAATAATATTAATAAGACTCCTCTTATTAATTTTTATTTAATATTTCTAAAATATTAAATAATAATATTAAGCTATTTAATTTATTCTATCACCATAGATTAAATTAAATATACATAACATATTATTACGATTATGCCATTAACTTCTTAAATAATTATTCTTCCTTTTATGGTGTGACCCTTTAGGTTCTCCATATTAAACCGGTTATGAATAAATCAATTAGAACAATTCTAATCTTATTTAAATAAATAAATTAAACAATTAATTTATTTAAATAATATTTATTCTACAATAGGATAAGCCTCCCTAGCGATCAACGACTTTCCGGATAATATAAATTTGAACATTAATCATTAAAGAACCTTTGAGTAAATAGTTACCTTCAATTCAATCCTTCCACCATACAATGTCCCAATTAAATATAAGACATGGAATTACTCACAAGTCTTATTTTATTTAATAATATGTATTTCGACTCTTAAATGCACAACTCAAATAATGCAAATTAGAAACTCCTTTCTAATTTCATTCTGCCTTGGCCAAGGACTACTGGGTTGTCATTTATCGAATCACATAGGACATTTCTCTTCTTTTATTAGAAGTGGTAGATTCTTTATTGATCATACATTATCTCCATGTACAACTTATTATACCCAAGCATACCTTTGATATACCCTAAGGGTCTTAAGGAATAAGTCAAAGTATAACTCATCATACATAAGATGCTATGATGATCTCAAGTCCAAGGATTACTTGTACTACTATCACTACAGAATTCCTATTGACAGTGCAAATAAAACTCCATTAGGTATTCCTTAGCGAGCCACGCTCAAAGGAACTTATTCTCTAATAAGCACCTACATACTTGCTTTAGTGTCTCCACACAAATGATCATGAGATCAATCATCCTCATCTAATGAAAGCAAGCGACGTATGTACCAATCTATCCGGATTCACTAATCCCCAATTTAGTAATCCAATGATTGGGAAATTTTTTAGTTTTAAGCTTTCTAAGAATTTAGATCTCATTAGAATGATCATCATCATTATTCTAAAAGCATTGCTTAAAACTATGGGTTTATCACATATTATAAAACAAAGATCATCGTGTAGATAATTAAAAGCCTTTAATAAATTAATACTTTTATTAATAAATGAATAAGATTGTTACAAAGTATATGCTTTATCATCAAACATGATTGGCTTGTGTGCATACAACTTTCAACAAGATACTATGATGATCTCAAGTCCAAGGATCACTTGTACTACTATCACTACAAGAATTCCTATTGACAGGCAAATAAAACTCCATTAGGTATTCCTTAGCGAGCCACGCTCGGTGAACTTATTCTCTAATAAGCACCTACATACTTGCTTTAGTGTCTCCACACAAATGATCATGAGATCAATCATCCTCATCCAATGAGCAAGCAACGTATGTACCAATCTATCCCGGATTCACTAATCCCCAATTTAGTAATCCAATGATTGGGAACTATTTTAGTTTTAAGCTTTCTAAGAATTTAGATCTCATTAGAATGATCATCATCATTATTCTAAAAGCATTGCTTAAAACTATGGGTTTATCACATATTATAAAACAAAGATCATGTAGATAATTAAAAGCCTTTAATAAATTAATACTTTTTATTAATAAATGAATAAGATTGTTACAAAGTATATGCTTTATCATCAAACATGATTGGCTTGTGTGCATACTACTTTCAATCTCCCACTTGCACTAAAGCCAATCGTCATGGTATCTCATACTCTTCTTCTCTAAGTGACGATTATCCTGCTGCATTGGATAAGCTTTAGTTAATGGATATGTAATGTTGTTCATGAGAGTCCACTATCTCTATAGTGATTTCCCATCTTTCAATGATTCTAATAATCAAATGAAAGTGCCACAACACATGTTTAGATCCAAGATGAGACTTAGGAACTATTCATAGTTACGTAATGAACTTTAATCCAAACAATCAACTTGCGACTTCATTTATAGCTATATACTTTGTCTTTATCACTAAACCAAAGAACTCTTTGATGTTTGGAACCTTTCCAATTCAACTGCACTGCTTGCTCAAGATTACGCTTTACCTTAAAGTGGATTTTTCATCATCTCTTGGTGCATCTGAAAAACTTGAGTCATTAAGCCCTCTAGTTTTAATTTAGACCCACCATGAATATGATCACATCCTTAGTGCCTGGGTTAAGCACTTTAAGATGTTTTTCACTGACTCATAGTGAACTTCTCCATAATATGACTGATCAACATCAGGTCTCGTACATTTCATTGCATACATGATTGTCACTCATGCAACCTTTCTTTCAGGAGTCTATGGGGACTATTAAGAGAGATACACTCCATAGCTCATCAACATGAGACATCTCTTGTAGTTTGCCATGCTAAACGACTTTAGCATCAAATGAATATACGTTCCTTGGGTTAAGTTGAGCATCCTTTTAAATCTATCTATATAGATTTGCATCCCCAATAACGATACTCTTCCCAAATCATTCATGGAGGAATGTTTAGACAACTTTATCTTTACTGATTGTAGCATTGGTATGTAATTCCTCATCCGTAGTAAATCAACATATAATACTAGAAATTTCAAGACGCTCCCACTGACCCTTTTGTACACACTAGCTCTCTTACCTCATCGTATATAACTCTAGATCATCATCTTCTATGATGCGTACCTCATCATCATCATCCATGATGAATCCATACCTCCTAGGTATCTTTAGTACTATTTCAGATTTACGATTCAGTTGTGGTACAATAGGTCTATCTACAGGTTCCTCTTATTTGACTTATAGTGTTTTGTGGTTCTTGAACTCTTCAAGATCTATTATCCTCCCACTAGCCACTTCAATGATAAACATCTTTATCTTAGAAGGCAACGTATTTTGCAACAAACACCTTTTTCTAACTAAGATTATAGAACATATACCCTAAATTACTTTAGGATGTCCCACAAATCGACACTTATAAAATCTTGTCCCAAGCTTATCCTTTGAAACCTTTTCACATAAGTTGGACAACCCTTATCTTAACATACTTAAGATTAGGAATCCTCCTTATCCATAACCTTTATGGAGTCTTAGGGCTGGGATTTTGAGGTTACCATTTTAAGAGATAGATGTCGCATTTCGTGACATTATCCTGAAGGATTTCTAGGACAAAATCCCGTAAGGATACTATGAAATCAATTATGATTTTATTCAGATGCAATCAATTATTATCGTGTCGATGTGTCCATTATGAGAAAACCATTTGAGATGATCTAGAAACTTATTGCACAAGTATTTATTCCTTGATCTAATCAAAGAATCTTAATACTTTGCCAATTTGTTTCATTTCAATTCTTTGAACCTTTAAAATAATTCACAATTGTATTTCAAAGAAATACACACATTCAACTCTTTGAATGAACATCTCCTTTTCTTATACTAGTTTGTTCAATTTGCAAAATAATTTTTACATAAATCAAGTATACAAAATCATTAAGTTATATTCCAGATCCTATACAAAACATTATTATTATAAATAGAACAACAATTGTTCTTAATTATAATACCAAAGATTTCATTGTCCAACAATAAAATGGAAATAATATTTTAACAAGAACTGGAATACAATAACAACTTATCGACTTAATAGATTTGCCCAGTAGGCATTGCTAAACTATAAGTTTCTATGGCTAATATGGCAACCTTTGCTACATTTCCCGCACGTAGGATTACTTATATTTGTTTAGCTTTCTACTTCTTGGTCCTTCATAAATCTATATTTATGATAACCAAAGTCGGTATCCAATACCCAAGTAGAACCTTGACTTAAAGAAAAATTTATTTCAATCATGAACAAAAAGCGTATTAACCGAAACTTCACTAAGCTTCTTTGGTTAGCCTCTGCAAAGATGCTTCTCGCAGCTTTCTTTCCGGTGTCCAGGCTTATTGCGGTGGGAAGCAAACTCCTTTGCTATCCGTGACGGTTTTGTTCTTATTATCCTTTGTTTACGCCTTTTCTTTACCTTCTTTGAATCGTTCTTCTTTTCAGAAGATCCTTTGGCCCCTACAAGTAAGACATGGTCTTTCTTGGTTGGAAAGTGACTCTCGATATTTTTCAACATGTTAAGCAAATCAGCAAAGCTGATATCTAGCTTGTTCATATGAAAAATTCACAACAATTATGAAAGGAGTCCGGGAGTGAGTGCAAGATCAAATCTTGGCTCAACTCTCCATCCATGACAAAACAAGTTGTTCTAATTGATCAATCAAATTGATTATGTTAAGAACTTTTTTATGCATCTTATAGTGCCATTGGCCATTCTAGATCGGAAGAGCTCGCTGATATCGATATCTATCGGTCCTAATTTCCTCACCATCAACTACTTGATGTGCGGGAATATAGTAGGAGCATCCATAGTTTCATCTTTGATCTTTGAAGCTCGTTACTCGTGGATGCGAGCATGATGCATTGAGCCAACTGTGCATCATCTTGCCACTTTTTAAAAGTAGCAATCTCTTCCTCAGAGGCATTGTCTGTAACCATTACAGGGATAGGCGTATTAAGGACATAAGATAGTTTTTTAGCTATGAGAACTATTCTCAAATTCCTTAACCAATCCGTTTAATTCGGTCTGGTTAATTTAGCATCTAATATGATTCATGATGATAGTAATTTTAGACATTGTAAAATTCTGTAAATGAATTTGTAATTAACAATATTTTAACATACATTCTTTTATTAATTACCAAAATAATTTAGGTCTTGTTTTAAATTGGTATCTCCCACTATTTTCTTCAAACTATATTACCCTCACTTATATAGTTCGCAAAAAAATCTAATTAAAGATTTGCTAGTGAGAATAAGGATCCCATTTCAAATGTATATAGCCTTGTGGTGACACAACAAACTATATATAAATAAATAGGTAGACAACTTTTGTCAATTACATCAACTATGCAACTCCTTTTCTTTTACCTCTTAGATTATTTTGATCAAGTGGTGGCATATCCGAATCAAAATTATCCAAGTTAAGTCCGACCTAGCACTCCATATATTCAAAAAGAAAATATCATCCTTGTGGTGACACAACAAAACAATATTGTTCGATTTTCTTTATAAGCATCAAATGTAATAAATTAACATCTTAAATACTTAATACTTGCCTTGTGGTGACACAACAAACTCATATTAAATATTTAATACTCTATTAATTTTATCATGCTAGAAAGGCTGACGTTCGATATTCCAAATATCTTTGAACGCTTAGGACTTAATATAAAAAAATTTTGAGGGTTTGTTATTAATTTGTCTCATCTTGTTTAAGCGTATGCATGCATATATATATATATAAAAATACGTCGTATTATATTAATTAACATGCTGACATGTTTATAATATATAATATATATATAGTATAAGCATGCACATATAGAATACTATATTCTACCCGGATTGATTATGCACTTTTATTCTAGTTTGGTTCACTAGAGCCACCAAGTGAACCAAAAGGTCAAACCCTAGGTGCAAGAAATAATATTTAAATATAACTATTATATTTAAACCCTAGGGCTCCATTACAAACGGATCTTCAAGCGCTCCTTGTTCCTTGATCTCCAATTCTTCAAAATTAATTCTAACTATTCCTATTACAAAACTATTTAAAATAAATAGAAACCTTGATCGTGATCGAGGGAAGTACATAAGAGGAGTTAGAATTTACATTAAAAAAAAATTAGAGAAGACAAGGTACACAGACTCCATTTAATAAAACCCATACATTCATGCATCCAACTAAAATAAAATCCAATCGCATTGGTCAATAGTCCATAATCAATCCCATTCATTATCATACACATCACCATATGCATTAATAAATAACATTCATCTCATGAATAATAAACATTTAATATATATATTGATATCATTTAATGGGCAAATTTAGTTAGTATAAAATCTATTTTGAATGAAAATAAACTCCTTTATTTTAATCCAAATTTAAATCAAAATAAAACTATTTTATTTTAATTTATCCAATTTTGAATAAAATAAACTATTTTATTTTAATCAAAATCTTTAATCAAAATAAACTCTTTTACTTTAATTAATTATGGAATCCAATTCCATGTAAAAAAAACTTTTATTAAAGGAAACACGAATTCTTTTTCCTATTCACAAATAAACTCCTTTATTTTGAATAATATGAAATTTTATTTCATATCTAAATAAACTTCTTTATTTAAGGAAATGCGGATTCTATTTCCTATTCACAAATAAACTCTTTTTTTTTTGAATAATATGAAATCTTATTTCATATCTAAATAAACTCTTTTATTTATGGAAACATGAAATCCAATTTCAACTCTAATTAGTTACCATGGAATCCAATTCCAACTCTAATTAGTTAGCATGAAATTTAATTTTAAAATTAAAGAACCTTTATATTTTAATATTAAAATAAACCTTTTATTTTAAGATTAAAATAAACTTTTATTTTAATTATAAAATAATTAAGAATATATATATATATATATATATATATATATATATATATATATATATATATAACGAGAATCTTCTTATTCGTTAATATGCAGGATATCTCCAATATCATACATATGTATATATATCTAATATTATCTTTATTAACCACTTTGGATATCCTTGAATCATTTAAGGTGATCTGCGGCCATAGTGATTAATCATGATTCCTTTGCAGTGTTGGATTCACCAACAAGATTGACCGAAGTACCGGATTGACAAGATTGACCGGATTGATCGAATTCAGCAACAATCAATATACTTATAATATATAAATATATTGACCGAAGTAATGAAGCATATAACACGAACTCAGCCAACAGGAAAACAAAAATCAACCATCAGCCAGCGAATCACAAAAAAAAAATGTTTTCGTGATTTTTTTTTTTTATAGATAAATTTTATACAACAAAATTATGCCCAATTAAATAGTTCTAAACACATATCAATATACATATTAAATTAAAATAATTAATAATTCGCATAAAGATTTGGCTCTGATGCCACTATTAGGTTTGTAATATTCAAGAACGCAACCAAATTGCATAAATAAGCGGAAACGTGTAAAAATCAGAGTTTTAAAATTTTACAAACCATATACCCGGATCACCCTTTATGCACAATTATTAATTAAACGAAAAGATAAAGAATAAAATCATACCCTTGAATATCGAGCTTCCCTCGTGTGCAAGTTCACCTCCAAATCCTTTTAAAGGTTCAACTTGAATTCACGGGTTTGGTTCCTTCCTTTGATCAACGTTAGCCACCCAATTGTTTGGCCTCTAGAGGTGATCCACCAAGGAAGAAAAAGGATTCAAGAAGATGGGTGGTTGGCTAAACCCTAGTTTTTCTATCTCTATAGAAAAAGAGCGTACTCTCCAACCATTGGAAATATAACGTCTGTTGTAAAAGTCAACAAAAACCCTCACCCATAATAAGACTCCTCTTATTTATAGATGTGGGCAACCCACCTTAACAATTAAGGAATTGGGTTTTATTTAATTAATTAAATTCTTTTAATTAATTAAGCTCCCTAATCTTATTAGGGATAATTAATTAAACTCCTTTAACTAATTTTCATTCCTAATCCAATTAGGAATAAATGAGAGTACTTATATTAAATTAATTCCTAAACTCTTTTAGAAATTAAAATAATAATAATAATTGTAATAATATTAATAAGACTCCTCTTATTAATTTATATTTAATATTTCTAAAATATTAAATAATAAATATTAAGCTATTTAATTTATTCTATCACCATAGATTAAATTAAATATACATAACATATTATTACGATTATGCCATTAACTTTTTAAATAATTATTCTTCATTTTATGGTGTGACCCTTTAGGTTCTCCATATTAAACCTATTGTGAATAAATCAATTAGAACAATTCTAATCTTATTTAAATAAATAAATTAAACAATTAATTTATTTAAATAAATAATATTTATTCTACAATAGGGATAAGCCTCCTAAATGATCAACGACTTTCCGGATAATATAGATTTCAACATTAATCATAAAAGAACCTTTGAGTAAATAGTTACCGTACAATTCAATCCTTCCACCATACAATGTCCCAATTAAATATAAGACATGGAATTACTTTATCAAGTCTTATTTTATTTAATTATATGTATTTCGATCCTTAAATGCACAACTCAAATAATGCAAATTAGAAACTCCTTTCTAATTTCATTCGCCTTACCAAGGACTACTGGGTTGTCATTTATCGAATCACATAGGACATTTCTCTTCTTTTAATAAGTGGTAGATTCTTTATTGATCATACATTATCTCCATGTACAACTTATTATACCCAAGCATACCCTTTGATATACCCTAAGGGTCTTAAGGAATAAGTCAAAGTATAACTCATCATACACAAGATACTATGATGATCTCAAGTCCAAGGATCACTTGTACTACTATCACTACTGAAATTCCTATTGACATGCAAGTAAAACTCCATTAGGTATTCCTTGGCGAGCCACTTTCGATGAACTTATTCTCTAATAAGCACCTACATACTTGCTTTAGTGTCTCCACACAAATGATTATGAGATCAATCATCCTCATCCAATGAGCAAGCAACGTATGTACCAATCTATCCCATTCACTAATCCCCAATTTAGTAATCCAATGATTGGGAACTATTTTAGTTTTAAGCTTTCTAAGAATTTAGATCTCATTAGAATGATCATCATCATTATTCTAAAAGCATTGCTTAAAACTATGGGTTTATCACATATTATAAAACAGCATCATATAGATAATTAAAAGCCTTTAATAAATTAATACTTTTTATTAATAAATGAATAAGATTGTTACAAAGTATATGCTTTATCATTAAACATGATTGGCTTGTGTGCATACTACTTTCACAATGTGCAATTATTTGGAAGTAGTGTTATGCCTCATTGCACCTATATACAAAGGGTTTAATTTTCTGTATAAAAATTCAGTTTTAACAAGATATAACAGTGATGTTTTTTAAAAAGAGGTTTTTTCAAACGCTTGTGCTCAATAGTAATTGAGGCCTTTGATACTTCTATTTTTATAATGTGTTCGACTTGATTGCTTTTATTTTTTGAGATGCAAAGCATCTTCGAGAAAATAATATACATAGCAGTGCCGAACTCCTTGTAGGCATGAGAGCCATCTAAGAAAATTCGAACACCGTGAATAATTTACAAGCCGTGTACAGCTGAAAATGTCCATCACGGGAACCGAATCTAGATCCAGTAGACTGAATTTGTGATCACATGATTCCTAGGCTCACATGATGTAGCAATTTGTATGAAAGTTGTAAACAATTATATATATAAAAGTAGTAAATATATATATGTGCAGACAATCAACCACCACGAAGCACCTCCATGGGGGATTGAGAAAATATAAATAAAGCAATAAAGCGATCAACCGCCTCGAAGTAAACTCCAGACGGGAAAAAATATAAATAAAGTTGTAAAAGGCCACGAAGTAAACTTAGGCCTGACTGAAAATGTAAATATATATATATATATATATATATATATATATATATATATATATATATATATATATATACGGAACCGATCTGGTCAAGGCTCCCTTATTTTAAATAAAATACGAACTTCTTTTCTAAGCCATTGGATGACAAACAACGACCCAGATCAGGGAGGGGGAAAAACACGCGGGTCATGACCGGGTAAAAAGCCTGCGTCGGGTCAAAAAAGACCAAATCTGGAATCGAAATTGAAAAGGGCTCTCTTCTTCTCGTTTTTCCTAAATTGAGCAGGCTGAGTAGCGATTCAGTAGAAATTGAAGCTAACAGCAAACTTGGAGGAATCTCTTTGTGATGAAATCATCGCCGGACGAAATTGAAAAGGGCTCTTTCACTCACGTTGGAAAGGAATCTCTTTGTGACGAAATTGGGAGGTTTTCTTTCACTCACGTTGGAAAGGTAAGGTCTAAATCGCGAGTTTCTTTCACAGATACTATTGATAGCTCTCTTTGTAATTATCTCTTACAATTCTTTCTTTTTGTTCCTCAATAGTTCTCCTCCTCCTCTTCAGCTCACTGACACTAATTTGACGAATTTAAGCCAATAGTTCCATTTTTGGTACTATTTTTTTTGGTTAGTTTACAATAGATGCATGCTTTGGATTTTTTTTGAATTTCGCAAACCTGTTGTACATTCAGCAATTTTTAAGTTGACAGCTGAATTAATTTTTTTTTAGTGTACACTGCTAAAAGAGTAGATTTTGTACCACCTCATTTCAACTTTCTTCTAGTGAGTTTGCTTTTTCATTTCAATTTTTCTTTAAGGGTTTCTTTAATTATTTGATGTCCTCTGTGCTTCCATTTACTAATTGCTTCTTAGTTTTACTTTAGTAATTCTTGATGATCTATTTTTCTTTTCTTTCTTTTTTGAAAATAACAAAAGGGTGCATTAACTGTCCGATTTCTCTGGTTTTAAAACTTGATTATGAATAATGTTAATGACCCAACTATATTTATTGCCAGAAAAACTTAACCACCCCAAATTATGTGTGAATTTGTAATAATTAATTCATATCAAATAATCAAATCATATTAATTCATTACCTTTCAAATAAGTAGGCAGGCATTATATACTGTAATATTATTGATATAACCTGTCTAATTCATTACTCATGTCATATTAATTCTTCTACACAAAGTCATATTATTGATATATCTTGTCTAATTTGTTTGTACATTGTTGTTGGGTTTGCAGAATGCAGCATTGTGTAGAAGAGACAGAAATGGTATCATCTGGTAATTCTTCTCAACAACTTTACACTCCGCAAGTTAAAAAATGAGTTGATACCGAAAATTGGGCAACATTTTCACAACTTAGGCGATATGTTCACGACTTTTATAACAACTATGGTAGAGAAGGTGGATTTGGTACACGGTTAAGTTCTAGTAAGAAGAGTAATGGTGAAATAATTAGAAAGGAATTTGTTTGTTATAAAGAAGGGTTGAGGAGAAATGTGCCCAACAAAAATCAACAGATTGTACGAAAACGGGGCCTAACTAGAGCTGATTGTGGTGCAAGATTGGTAGTTGTGCAAGACCGGACCGACGCGGGGGGGTTTGTTATTAGACAATTTGTTGAGGGTCATAACCATCCTCTTACGACCCCAAGAAAAGTACATTTGTTGCACTCTCATCGTGTAGTGACACTTGCCAAAAGAAATTTAACAGAACAACTATCAAAAGCTAATGTGCCAACATGACAACATATGAGTATTTTAGAGATGGAAGCTGGTGGTCCTGAAAATGTTGGATGTACAACACGAGATCTTTATAATGCTGAAAGAGATAGGAGGAAAGATTTAAAGGGACATGATGCTAATCTATTGTTTGAGTATTTTAAGGATGAGAAAAAAAAGAATCCCGGTTTTACTTTTACATTCGAGCAAAGAGAAGGGTGTCATGATTCATTGTTTTTGGGCGGATGCAACATGTAGAAAGTCATAGAAAAGTTTTGGGGATGTTATTGTGTTTGATACAACTTACAATACGAACCGCTACAATTTGATTTTCGCACCTATAGCAGGGGTTAATCACCATGGACATACAACGTTTTTAGGGTGTACATTATTAAGTGGTGAAAAGATTGATGATTTTGATTAGTTTTTCAAGGAATGGTTAAAAGCGATGTCGGGTAGCCCACCCAAAATGATCATAACTGATCAAGATCCGGCCATGCGAAATTCAATTCATGGTATGCTTCCAAATACTTTTCATAGGTATTGCATTTGGCACATTTTGAAAAAGTTTTCTGAAAAATTAAGTCCAATTCCCTACAAAGAACATTATGGCGAGTTGAGTTGTTGTATATGGAAATCTGAGAGCCCAGACGAGTTTGAAAGAAGATGGGCTGAGGTTGTAGGGAAAGCTAAATTTGACACGAATGATTGGTTATAGGAGATGTACGAAATTCGCGAGCGATGGGTTCCGGCATATTCGAGACTTATTTTTTTTGCCCACATGACTAGTAGCCAAAGAGTTGAAGGGGCTCATGCCTTTTTCAAGAAGTATGTGTCTCCTCAAAACTCAATGTTGGATTTTGTGACGCGATTTAATAGGGGACTTGCCAAAATGCGACATAATGAACTAGATTTCGATCATAAGGATGTCAATGAAAAGCCACAAACAGTAACTGGGAGGGTCATGGAATACCAAATGAGTGAGTTATACACACGAACTATTTTTAACAAGTTTCAAGAGCAACTTCTTCAAAGTGGCAAGTATGTGGTAACATGTACATTTAAAGATGACAACAACTGTATGTACAATGTTCAGAATGTAAAGGAGGGTGATTCTAATGACCGTAAACTTTCGTTTGATAAGTCATCAAACTTTGTTAAATGTAGTTGTCAGATGTTTGAGAGTGATGGAATTCCATGTAGGCATATGTTGGCATATTTCACAAAAAAAATAGGTTATAAAATTACCTAATCAATACATCTTGCGGAGGTGGACAAAATCTGCAAAATGTGGCAGAGTTATGGATGACTTGGGTGGGAGTGTGAGTGAAATATGTGATACTTCTGTGTTACTGAGGCGTAGTAGTCTATTCCAAATTGCGTCTAATGTTATTGATGAAGCTGCATTAAGTGAAGATAACACAAAAGAGTTTAAATAATTGTTGTTATCAACTCAGCAGAGGTTTGCCGCCATGAATCATGGTAGCATGGATGTGGAAGGGAGTATCAACATGCCCATTTCTCTTGAGAGCCAACAACTAAGTCTCAAAGAACCATCTTCGATAAGGACAAAGGGTTGTGGTAAACGACTGAAGGGAAGAAAAGAAAAGGCTATCAAGAAGGCTAGGAAATGCAGGGGCTGTGGGATTGTTGGAGTGTCGCATGACAAAAGAAATTGTCCACAACTTGTTGGAGTGTACGATGAGGAGGCCGTTGACATTAACGATGAATGTAAGTCTTTGTTTGATTGTTTTCTTTATTGCAATTTTGTCTCCATCTTGTAGTTGACATTGATGACATTTTCGTGTTTCAGGATGGGAGTCTTTGTAGCTTGGGCTGCTTTCATTAGTTTCTTTTAATTAGTTTCTACGGTGTAATTTGAAATGTAATGTGGAGATGTAATTTTAATTAGACATGAAATTGTTGAAATTATTATAATTTAAAATTGTTGGAAATTTCTGTATTTCATTAGTTTCTTTAGTTTCTTTGGTACAATTTTTCCTTTTGATGTTATTGTATTAGACATGAAATTAGTTTTCGGTTGGCTAAAGAAATTGTTACTAGCAGGTGGATTTCTTTCTATATTAGTTTTGTTTTTCCTCTCTATGAATTGACCTGTATCATACATGCAGCTAGAAAGGGATGATTTCTTAACCTGTATCATACAAGCAGGTGAATTGACCCATATTTATGGGGTGTTGGTTATCATACAAGCAAGTTTTATAATCACCAATTTAAACTTGTCTCATCAATCTACTCGGACATAAATTCTTGAGGCTGGAAGAAATGACTAGCACTCGTAGCAGCAGGCACAAAAGATGATCATTTCAGAGCAAATTTATGTCGCCCCCAAAATAGGTATACATCACCCATCTTGAGTCGTCAAATACATGGTACAGAATTCAAATACAACTTAATAATACAACTATCGTGTACAATACGACAAAACATAAATTGTGAGTTTGAATACAAATATTGTCTACTAGAGATTATACAAACTCAAAAGGAGTCCTTATTACAATTATTATTACACTATTTCACAGAATAGTGAGGACTACTAATGCTATCATCTGGTCCGTCACTCCGTTCCCCGACTAGTCCCTGCTACGTTCTCATTTCCTGAAGAGAACAATAAAAGTAAAAGGGTGAGCTCAACTAGCCCAGTAGAAAATATTATAACTAAGATAATGCAGAATATATTATCGTTAGCCTTCAACAGTGTTAAACTGATACAATATAACAACCATCAAGTTTAACTGCAGTGGAACAAGCAATCCATTAAAAGAGTCAGTAGAAATAAAATCTACTATCTTTTATGATTTAGAAGGTTTTTCATCACTTTTATCACTAGGACTCAGCTTAATAAATAATCCATCTCATCGAATCACCCCTGCACTACGGCAAGGGATATTCTTTAGTATCACGACCACAATTATCCATGCACTACGGGCAGGGAATATTTGTGTATTCATTAATGGTCATGATCATACCAACAACTGTCCATCAATGCTCTACGGGTCAATGAGGACTTTTACCACATCATTTGTAACATTACGGTCGTGATTACAACATCAATAATCCTCGGTCATAATCATACCAAGTCCATCTATGCACTATAGGCCACGATGACTTTTAACAAAATATAAACATGAGGATGATGACAATGATATAAGAATTCAATAAAACAAGTTCAAGAATTATTTTATCCAGAACTAATAACGTCCAAATTCACAACATGATCTTTGCTTTGTAGAGTAAAATTCAAGAATGCTCGAGAAGAATATTTCCATGAAAAGATCTTTGGATGAAGCTCAAATATCAAGGATATTCCACTAATTTCATGGAGTATAGAAGTCAAAACTTTAACTTACCGAGTATAATAAGGAATGGAATAACAAATGAAATCACCAGCATGCGATAGATAGAACCATAGGCAAGGTTATTCCAACGAATAATAAATAACGGAATCGGTCCCAAGAAAAAGCATGATGGATATTCAACGGAATAATAAAGATTTAAATTAGGTCCCAAAAAAAAGCACTGATGTGATATATTCAACGTAATAATAAAGACGGAATCGAATCCGTAGTAACGCATGTATACATGATATTCCAAAGAGAATAATAAAGATTTTAATCAGTCCCATAGAACGCATTGCATGTGAGGATATTCCAACTGAATAATAAAGATGAAATCGTCCCACGCATAAAACGCATGCATGGGATATTCAACGAGAATAATAAAGACGGAACCAGGTCTGGCATAGAACGCAAAGACAGGATGTTCTAACAGAATGATAAAGAATGGAACAACAGAAGAATTTCACCAAGTATAGGGTAGCCCGCGTATACAGGTTATTCCAACAGAATAATAAAGAATGGAATAAGAGAAGTTCTCTTCATAGATAAGAAAGAAATAATACTCCCTACCTTGGAAAAAATGGATACTTGAATAGTGAGGTAGCATATTTCTCTTCTTCTTTCTCTCTATAATTTCTCTTTATAATAATCGCTCTAAAGCTTTTGTGAATTGGTGAGAAATGAAGGAAGAATGAGCTTCAATTTATAGAAAAATATTGTTTTGATAATTGCACGTTTTAGGCTCAAAAATTACAGTACAATACCTCCAACTTTTTTTTCATTTATAATTTAGTCCTGCAAGTATTATCAATCTTGCACCAACTCCCCTAATAGTAAATAATGTGAATCAATAGTTCAATCATGTGAATCAATAGTATAAGCATGTGAAAAATATGAATTTCAGTATAGTACCTCCATCTATACCTCCATTTTTAATTTAGTCATGTAAGTATTATCAATCTTGCACCAACTCTCCTAATAGTAAATAATGTGATTCAATAGTACACATATGTGAACAAATAGTTATATAAGCATGTGAATTAGTAGCAATTAATTGCTCATTTATCCGATAAATTATCCGATTTATCAATATAACCCCTATACATCAATTATCATCGGAATAAATGTCGATTTTCACTAACACAAACAATTCCAACATAATGAAACTATTTTTATCAAAAATATAAATTTTGAAATTTTGAAGTTAGACTTTTCCCGAAAAAAGTCAATTGTTGACTTTTTGACCAAATAGTGAATCCCGAAAAATTTTGTGTTTATAGACTATTTTTACTAATTTCGTCGTTCCGGACTCAAATATCACGTTCGCGTCTCCAAATTCAACTCCGAACAACATTCATCATTAATATTATAACTCACAATATTTATCAACCAGGTCGTTCCCAGGAAAGAGGGGGCTTTCCAATAAGGATTTCTCCCAATTGGCGCGCAATTAGGTGACCAAACCTCTCCTTGACAGAACTTCTAGATATTGTAAATATTGCAGTTTATAATATGAATAACTTTGTCGTCTCAAGTATTGATTTAATAAAAAACATTTTATGCAGATGATACTGACCATAATTGAATCCATAATATGATAGATATGATGCAGTAATTATTGTAGCAATAATTGAGTATAACTGAGTGACTTCTCACGTAAACATCAATAATCAATACCGTGTACTACTATGCAACCACGCGTATTACTGTACTTTTAACACCGGGTGTTTCAACAGTTAACGGTAAAACTTCCACCGAAGTTATTTTCATAAAGTATTTTTGTCATTTTCTCAATCCGACAATAATTCTGTTGTGGAGGTCCACCAATGATTATGCCATTGTACGAATATTCCCTGTTAAAACGAATATTCCCCGACCAATCAAATATTATATAACAACTTGCGTACTTTGCAAAATTTGTAAATATTACCCACAACTATAACATTATATCAAATCCACACCATAATATTCAAAAATATATTTCGAGAAAATTTAATCTTTATTCAAAAAGTTGGGGTCTTACAAAATTGGTAACAAAATATTCCTTAAAAGTTTAGTCTTAGTTCATTTGGATCTTTGTGTCAAACATATGTAATAAAAGTAACATTTTTATAGAATAACACTTGTTCCATTTAATCTAGGTATATTTGGATACATGACAAGGAGTCTAAAAAGTAATGATTTATTAACCCAGTTGCAACAAGATAATAATTACAATCACTTCACAAGACAATGATAATAGACATTACAGTTAGGGTAGCAGAGTACAAAAATTTTATAATCACTTGACAAGTGCCATGACCGACACTACCAAGGCTAGCCCATAAAAAAAACACGATGATGTTGATGATGTGTTTAAGATTTTTCACATTTATTTCAATGATTCCAAGTCGTGCATCATCATTCTTTGTCAAAATGCCGTGCTTCATCAATGAGTTGGGTTCGCCATACCCAATTGGATTGCACCAGTCCCAAAACTTACATTTTCCTTTGTCTTTCTCCCTTGGACAGTCATAGTAGAGCCTTCCAGGATTCTTTTCTGATTCAAATATTTTCACAGCAGCTCTCAGACGAAAATAACACATTTTGTTTCGAAATCGTATATCATGAGTTTGAATGCTCATGTTACTTGAAGTAGACATGCCTTTGTTGAACCTTATCTGCCAAAACCACCATAAGATTGCAATGTTTTAGAGACATTCCACAGTTGGTAATCCACATATCATTACACATGAACAAAAATAGTTTAACATTATACACAAATGGTTAAATGCAACAGCAGCAGTTAAAACTACCCAAATGGCTCTGTTTTTGCTTTCCTAGCTATACATGTCCACTAGTCAGGTGCAAAACATTTGGTTCTTTTGCATTATCAGTGCCCTCCCTAAAGATTAATTGCACGCTTCAAACGCAGTTCTGAAGATATAACAGTCTCACGCTCGTGGCTGAGCATTAATCAAAGTCAACCAAGAGCCAAAAATCATTTTGTAAACAAAAAAAAAATAGAACAGTGTCCAAGAAAGATAAAAATTACAATTCAGGACTAAAATCAAAAGCTTCATTGAACTTTCTCCCAAGGACCTCGAAAAAATTTCTAAGGTACATAATTTAATGACGAGATGACATGAAAATTATAAAAATTGCTGAATGTACAACAGGTTTGCGGAATTCAAAAAAATCCAAAGCATGCATCTATTGTAAACTAACCAAAAAAAAGTAGTACCAAAAAAGGAACTATTGGCTTAAATTCGTCAAATTAGTGTCAGTGAGCTGAGGAGGAGGAGGAGAACTGTTGAGGAACAAAAATGGAAGAATTATAAGAGATAATTACAAAGAGAGCTATCAATAGTATCTGTGAAAGAAACTCGCGATTTAGACCTTACCTTTCCAACGTGAGTGAAAGAAAACCTCCCAATTTCGTCACAAAGAGATTCCTTTCCAACGTGAGTGAAAGAGCCCTTTTCAATTTCGTCCGGCGATGATTTCATCACAAAAAGATTCCTCCAAGTTTGCTATTAGCTTCAATTTCTACTAAATCGCCTACTCAGCCTGCTCGATTTAGGAAAAACGAAGAAGAAGAGAGCCCTTTTCAATTACGATTCCAGATTTGGTCTTTTTTAACCCGACGCAGGCTTTTTACCCGGTCATGACCCGCGTGTTTTTTCCCCTCCCTGATCTGGGTCGTTGTTTGTCATCCAATGGCTGTGAAAAGAAGTTCGTATTTTATTTAAAATAAGGGAGCCCTGACCAGATCGGTTCCGTATATATATATAAAAAAAAGCAGTAAACGCTCTGGATGTAAATACAGGCTCATCGAACAGAGTTCGACAACAGTTATATATATATATATATATATATATATATATATAAGCAATAAATGCTCCAGATGTAAAATTTAGGCTCAATCGAGGCATAACTCGATAATGTTAGTATATATATAATATATAAATATATATATAGAAGGAAATAAAAGCCACGGACCGAAGTCCGGGAATACACACGCAACACGACTCTCAACGTGCAGAACTGTGTGTGCACAATAGTGGAGAAAGGCTTTAGATAGTGTAAGAAAGCTTAAAGTGGACTACCAAAGAAGATTTCAATGACTTTAAATGGATGAACACTTGGCTCCCGTTGGTAAAAATATAACAATATAGAAGCTCACAAGTGTTTAAAATGAGAAAGCACTCAGTTTATAGTGTGTACAGAGCAAATTGGACAGGGCTTCCTCGCCTTTTTCTATGCAAAATGGTTGCCCCTAGCCTTCTATTTATAGAGGGGGGATCCACAGGTGTACCTGTGGCAGCCACAGATGCACCTGCGGCTGCCTGGGGTGCCCCGGGCTCTGCGGGACCCACCATCTCGAAGTACGTGCACGCGTACAACGTGTTGTCCGCTCAAACTTTCAAAACTTCAATTCGGGCATCCGATTAAGGTGTATAAGACCTTTAATGACATGTTATTGTCGAGAGCTACACAATGACATAGGATTAAAGGTTGTACGAAGTCAAGAAGATGAGACCATGCCCTTGGTCTTCAGGCTTCAAATTCTATCCAATGTGTTGTCTTGTGTAGTAGTCACTCGGGATTGGAGCTCTTTGGTTCTTGTAAGAAATATCTATGTAGAATGAATATTTGGGTGTTGAGACGGCGTAATGTGGGATCGAGATGGAAAAATAATGATTCTGCCCCTCACCGGGGTTATCTCCAATTTGAACTGATTTAGCGGTCGTTGCTCAGGGTTATCTCTGAGATTGGACTGGTGCAGGTGTTGACTGTCCTCAGGGTTGTCTCTGATGTGTGCCTGACCTCCCTGGGTTATCTCCGGGTTTGGGGAATGAGTTCCCCGGGGCTATTGCCTAGTGTTGAAGCTGATTGGTGGAAGCGAAAAAGAGCATTTCTGGGGTTATCTCCAAAATTGCAACTGCATTCCCCGGGGTTATCTCCGAGGTTGGATTGAAGATCCCGGGGTTATCTTCGGGATTGGAATTGAGGGTCTTGGTGTTGTCTCCGAGATTGAAAAGACCGCTCCGAGGTTATCTCTGGAACTGGAATTGTATTCCTCGGGGTTGTCTCCGAGGTTGAAACTGAGTATCCCGTGGTTGTCTCCGAGATGGCGAAGAGTGGATATCCCAGGGTTGTCTCTGGGACTGAATTAAGTTGTCCTCAAGGGTTATCTCTGAAAGACGATTTTGCCCTCCTACAGGGTTAGTAACAGGAATGCAATATTTGGAGTTTCTACAGATGCCCCTCTTTTATAGGGTTTAGGCACATAAACGCAGCGGAAATAAAACAAATTTTTAAAGAAATTTTTAAACCCTAAAACAATATCAAAGCAAAAATCATATTAATTCAGTGGTTAGAAATTTATACCGATTATTGAAGGTGAAATTTCTACGATCGAATCTCCAATGCAATCCAAATGAACCGCGCCTTTACGGTATCCACACGAACACCCCGCAAATCGTCATACGATCTGCAGTAAAAGGAACTGCGGTACTAGCCACCAAGGATGAGGATTTTGAAATTGTTTTTCTCTAGTCTCTCTCTAAGAGCGGCTAGGGTTTTGGTTAATGATGTTCATCCCTAAAATGGCTGCTACATATCATATATATAGCGGTTAAAAAGGGATTTATCAAAAACCCTAATTGTAAGACCCCAACTTTTATGAATAAAGTTGAATTTTCTATAAATATCATTTTTGAATATTATGGAGTAAATTTGATATAATGTCATAGTTGTGGGTAATATTTATAAATTTTGTAAAGTACGCAAGTTGTTATATAATATTCGATTGGTCGGGGAATATTCATACGACGGCACAATCATTGGTGGACCCTGTCAGGAATAAACATGTTAATGATATTCCTATTTAATATATGATTTGATTATGATATATATAAATGAATGAATATGCAAGTATGCTTGCATGAAGAAAATCTGTAAAGTCCTTTGATAGATAATAGAAATATATGTACAAGGAGTTAGAATGAATTGATCAAATATGTTAGGTTGATCCTACATAAGCAAAAACGACTTTGTAAAGTCCTTAAAAGAAATGATGTAAAGGACTATAAATATAGAAAGATTAAGCTTGTTAGGTTGATCTTATGATGTAATAGATAGGCTAGTCGATCGTCGAGCACCGCACTGTAAGTCGTGAGTCCGCCAGTGAGTCAAGGTTAACTCGGGAGCTATCGAAGAAGAATAGGAGTATGCAAGATAGTAGATCTCGGACTTCGTAGACTGCCAGGGAAAAGGAAGAAGGATCGTAGTGTATCGAGAATAGCTTCCTCGAGATCGTAGTATGCTGAGGAAGTCATGTTCAGAATCGTAGAGACAGCCTGTCTAAGAGCCGAACGATCATCTGCCAAAGCCAAGTCTGAAATGTAGACTACACTCAGAGTCGTAGAGCCTAGTGATGCCGAAGCCAAGTCAAGGATAGTAGACTACACTCTGAGTTCGTAGAGTCCATTGAGTGCATACAGAGATCGTAGTCGGGCAAGATCAGATGAAGACAACAAGCACAAGGCAGAAATCGTAGAGTGTCAAGATCTAATCTCAAGATTGTAGTGTCGGCACAGCCAAAGCTGAATCGTAGAGTGCAGAACTACGACTCCAACAGAAGTGCTCACAATGCCAAGTCAGAATCGTAGAGTAGATATGGTTCTCAAAGAATGAGCACTCCCAGAATATCCAAAGGTACGAAGCCTCTAGGTTGGCACTACAAAGATGCAATCCACAGTAAGGGAACCAGAGAGCACTCAACGAATGGCATGCAGGCTAGCAGAAGAAGTAAGCACCAATCTAATCAGCATCAAGATTGAGTTGAAAGGCCATTCGTGATGAAGTCTTCCACAAGATGATTCAAAGAAGACTTCTTGAAAGGTGACTAAGGAAAAGTCGCCTAATGTAGTTTCTTGTCGAAGAGAATGTAAGACAACGATCTTGGAAGCAACCAGATCGTAGTGTTTGTCGACAAAAGAAAGAAGCGATGGAAGGTGAACCGAGATCTTGGTCGACCAAGAGCAAGGCTAAAGTGATTAAGTGCGAGGTCGGTTCATTGATGATAAGTGGCGGAAGATCACCAGAGAAAGCAAGATGGACGCGCCACAAATCAAGTGTCTTGATATTCGAGAGGGGACCGAGAGCAAGGAATTAGGCCATCGATGTCTCGAGAAAAGTCGAAGCAAACAAAAGTATTAAAGCACTGCACAATACAAGGAAGAGGTGTTCTACATTGAAGATCCAATCAACACTCTTCAAGATCGTAGTGTTAACTCTACTAAGTCAACGAGCAACACTCAGCAAGATACTACGATCAGGTCCCTGAAGACGTGCATTAGAATCGTACAGTTCGCATACCTAAAGACTGAAGCATTGGCAACGGTTCAATCTGAAGGGTAATATTCTAACAAGTGCTTATTGAGAGCATCGATGAAAAAGGACAACCTCTAATCAAGAAATCAGAAGAAATAAAGTCTTCAACCTGCCCAAAATATTAAAGTGATACATCTGACAGGGTAGGTGAAACAGTAGACTGTAGAGTCAGAAAACGTATGTCATGTCACATCAAGCAGTCTACCTCAAGCAACTTGAGATCTATGAAGACATTTGAATAGCTTCCAACGGAAGGATTGGGGAGGTGTATAAATGTAGAAGAACTTCAAAGATCAAAGGTTGTTGGAGTTGTGAGTTTTAGAGAGAAGGTGGACTGATCTAATCAAGTGATAGTGAATCCAAAGGCTCACTCTACGATCCACCAAGAACACTCAGAAGTCAGATCAAGCAAGAAGTAGAAGTGTGAGTTCTACTATGTAAAAGTGAGAGTTCTACTACATGAAGAGTGTTCTGAACTACCGAGAGAAAGAAGAGCATCATGCCATCTGGATGTCCATCATGGGAAGACTCTAAGTACAATAGAGAAGATCCTACAGTCAGCTTAGCAAGTCCATCATGGGAAGGCATCGAGGAGGAAGAAGGGAGATCACAAAAGCCATCTTGGTGACAAGCATGAGAAAGTTTCTAAGTACCAAATAGAAGAGCTTACAGTCATCTTAGAAGCCTCTCATGTGTAGCCATCAAATACCAAGAAGAATGTGTTAGGTTTGTAATATTTAAGAACGCAATCAAATTGCATAAATAAGCGAAAGCGAGATAAATCATGAGTTTAAAATTTTTACAAACCATATACCCGGATCACCCTTTATGCACAATTATTAATTAAATGAAAAAGATGAATAAGAAACATACCCTTGAAGATCCGAGCTTCCTCCGGTACAAGTTCACCTCCAATCCTTTTCGCGTTCAACTTGAATCCACCGGGTTTGGTTACTTCCTTTGATCAACGTTAGCCACCCAAGTGTTTGGCCTCTAGAGGTGATCCACCAAGGAAGAAGAAGGATTTAAGAAGATGGGTGGTTGGCTAAACCCTAGTTTTTCTATCTCTATAGAAAAAGAGCGTACTCTCCAACCATTGGAAATATTACGTGGTATTGATATCTGATATAAGACTCCTCTTATAAAGATATCAAGTAACACTATTAAAATAAGGTATTATTTAATTAAACCCTTTTAATTAAAGGGGCTCCCTAATCTTATTAGGGATAATTAATTAAACTCCTTTAACTAATTTTTCTTCCTAATCCAATTAGGAATAAATGAGGGTACTTATATTAAATTAATTCCTAAACTCTTTTAGAAATTAAAATAATAATAATAATTGTAATAATATTAATAAGACTCCTCTTATTAATTTATATTTAATATTTCTAAAATATTAAATAATAAATATTAAGCTATTTAATTTATTCTATCACCATAGATTAAATTAAATATACATAACATATTATTACGATTATGCCATTAACTTCTTAAATAATTATTCTTCATTTTATGGTGTGACCCTTTAGGTTCTCCATATTAAACCTTGTGAATAAATCAATTAGAACAATTCTAATCTTATTTAAATAAATAAATTAAACAATTAATTTATTTAAATAAATAATATTTATTCTACTGATAGGATATAAGTCTCCTAGCGATCAACGACTTTCCGGATAATATAGATTTCAACATTAATCATTAAAGAACCTTTGAGTAAATAGTTACTGAAATACAATTCAATCCTTCCACCATACAATGTCCCAATTAAATATAAGACATGGAATTCTTTGTCAAGTCTTATTTTATTTAATTATATGTATTTTGATCCTTAAATGCACAACTCCAAATAATGCAAATTAGAAACTCCTTTCTAATTTCATTCTATATAACCAAGGACTCTTTGGGTTGTCATTTATCGAATCACATAGGACATTTCTCTTCTTTTATTAAAAGTGGTAGATTCTTTATTGATCATACATTATCTCCATGTATAACTTATTATACCCAAGCATACCCTTTGATATACCCTAAGGGTCTTAAGGAATAAGTCAAAGTATAACTCATCATACACAAGATACTATGATGATCTCAAGTCCAAGGATCACTTGTACTACTATCACTACAGGAATTCTTATTGACAAGCAAGTAAAACTCCATTAGGTATTCCTTAGCGAGCCACGTTCAGTGAACTTATTCTCCAATAAGCACCTACATACTTGCTTTAGTGTCTCCACACAAATGATCATGAGATCAATCATCCTCATCCAATGAGCAAGCAACGTATGTACCAATCTATCCGGATTCAATAATCCCCAATTTAGTAATCCAATGATTGGGAACTATTTTAGTTTTAAGCTTTCTAAGAATTTAGATCTCATTAGAATGATCATCATCATTATTCTAAAAGCATTGCTTAAAACTATGGGTTTATCACATATTATAAAATAACATCATATAGATAATTAAAAGTCTTTAATAAATTAATACTTTTATTAATAAATGAATAAGATTATTACAAAGTATATGCTTTATCATCAAACATGATTGTCTTTTGTGCATATTACTTTCAATCTCCCACTTGCATTAAAGCCAATCGCCATTGTATCTTATACTCTTATTCTTTAAGTGACGATTATCCTGCCGTTGGATAAGCTTTAGTTAATGGATATGTAATGTTGTTCTTGAGAGTCCACCATCTCTATAGTGATTTCCCATCTTTCAATGATTCTTATAATCAAATGAAAGTGCCACAACACATGTTTAGATCCAAGATGAGACTTAGGAACTATTCCTAGTTACGTAATGAACTTTTTAATCCAAACAATCAACTTGCGGTTTCATTTATAGCTATATACTTTGTCTTTATCACTAAACCAAAGAACTCTTTCTTTGTTTGGAACCTTTCCAATTCAACGCACTAATTGATCATGGTAACACTTTACCTTAAATTGAATTTTCTCGTCATCTTGGTCATCTCGAAAAACTTGAGTCTGCATTAAGCCTCTAGTTTTAATTTAGACCCACCATGAATATGATCACATCCTTAGTGCTTGGGTTAAGCACTTTAAGATGTTTTCAACGACTCATAGTGAACTTCTCCGAATATGACCGATCAACATCGTGTCTCGTACATTTCATTGCATACATGATTGTCATTCATGCGACCTCTCTTTTCAGGATTCTGTGGGGACTATTAAGAAAGATACACTCCAAGGGCTAATCAACATGAGACATCCCATGGAGTTTGCCATGCTAAACAACTTTAGCATCAAATGAATATACGTTCCTTGGGTTAAGTTAAGCATCCTTTTAAATCTATCTATATAGATTTACATCCTCAATTACGATACTCTTCCCAAATCATTCATGAAGGAATGTTTAGACAACTTTATTTTTACTCTATAGCATTGGTATGTCATTCCTAGCATATATCAACATATAATACTAGAAATTTCACTTACGCCCCAATCGACCCTTTTGTACACACTAGAACTCTTACCTCATCGTATTTAACTGGATCATCATCTTCTATAATGTGTACCTCATCATCATCATCTATGATGAATCCATACCTCCTAGGTATCTTGATACTATTCTAGATTCTGATTCGGTTGGCCATACAATAGGTCTATCTACGAGTTCCTCTTATTTGACTTATAATGTTTTGTGGTTCTTGAACTCTTCAAGATCTATTATCCTCCCACTAGCCTCTTCAATGATAAACACCTTTATCTTAGAAGGTAGTGTGTTTCATAACAAACACCTTTTTGCTAAGTAGGATTATAGAACATATACCCTAAACTTACTTTAGGATGTCCCATAAATCTACACTTGTCAAATCTTGTCCCAAGCTTATCCTTTGAAACCTTTTCACATAAGTTGGACAACCCTTATCTTAACATATATAAGATTAGGAATCCTCCCTATCCATAACTTTTATGGAGTCTTAGGGCCGAATTTTGAGGTTACCTTTTGTAGATATGCGGCCATTTCTAGGACATGACCTTGTGAGGGATCTTTGAAATGCTTAGGTAAAATCATTATGGACCGCATTCATGTCCAACAAGGTGCGATTTTTCCATTCAAATACATCAATCAATTATTAACGTGTCGAGAGGCGTCCCATTATGAGAAAACCATTTAAGATTATCTAGAAACTTATTTCACAAGTATTTATTCCTTGATCTAATCAAAGAATCTTAATACATTGTCAATTTATTTCACTTAAGATTCTTTGAACCTTTCAAATATTTCATACTTGTATTTCAAAAAATACACACATTCAACTCTTTGAATGATCATCTCCTTTTCTTATACTAATTTGTTCAATATGCAAAATTATTTTCATGTAAGTCAAGTATACAAAATTTATTAAGTAATATTCCGGTTTATACAAAACATTATTATTATAAATAGAACAACAATTGTTCTTAATTATAATGCCAAAGATTTCATTGTCCAACAATAAAATGGAAATAATATTTTTAACAAGAACTGGAATACAATAACAACTTATTGACTTAATAGATTTGCCCGTAGGCATTGCTAAACTATAAGTTTCTATGGCTAATATGGCAACCTTTGCTACATTTCCAGCACATAGGATTACTTATATTTGTTTAGCTTTCTACTTCTGCTTGGTCCCTTCATAAATCTATATTTATGATAACCAAAGTCGGTATCCAATACCCAAGTAGAACCTTGACTTAAAGAAAAATTTATTTCAATCATGAACAAAAACTGTATTGTAACCAAAACTTCACTAAGCTTCTTTGGTTAGCCTCTGCAAAACGCTTCTCGCAGTTTCTTTCCAGTGTCCAGGCTTATTGCAGTGGAAGCAAACTCCTTTACTATCCGTGATCGGTTTTGTTCTTATTATCCTTTGTTTATGCCTTTCTATATACCTTCTTTGAATCGTTCTTCTTTTGAAAGATCCTTTGGCCCCTACCGGTAAAACATGGTCTTTCTTGGTTGGAAAGTGACTCTCATCATTTTTAACATGTTAAGCAAATCAAGGAAAGGCGATATCTAGCTTGTTCATATGAAAAATTCACAACAATTGTGAAAGGAGTCCGGGAGTGAGTGCAAGATCAAATCTTGGCTCAACTCTCCATCCATGACAAAACCCATTATCCTAATTGATCAATCAAATTGATTATGTTAAGGACTTTTATGCATCTTTGTAGTGTCATTAGTCATTCTAGATCGGAAGAGCTCCTTAGATATCTGATATCTATTAGTCCTACTTTCCTCACCATCTACTACTTGATGTGCAGAAATATAGTAGGAGCATCCATAGTTTCATGATGACGCTGAAGCTCGTTACTCATGGATGCGAGCATGATGCATTGAGCCATCTGTGCATCATCTTGTCACTTTCTAAAAGTAGCAATTTCTTCCTCAGAGGCATTGTCTGCAACCATTGCAGGGATAGGCATATTAAGGATATAAGATAGTTTTTTTTTTTTAGCCGTGAGAACTATTCTCAATTTTCTTAACCAATCTGTTTAATTCGGTCCGATTAAATAACATCTAATATGTTTCGCAGTGATAGTAATTAAGACATTGTAAAATTTTGTAAATGAATTTGTATTTAACAACATTTTAACATACATTCTTTTATTAATTACCAAAATAAATTAGGTCTTGTTTTAAATTGGTATCTCCCACTATTTTCTTCAAACTATATTACCCTCAATATATATAGTTCGACAAAATCTAATTAAAGATCTGCTAGTGAGAATAAGGATCCCATTTCAAATGTATATAGCCTTGTGGTGACACAACAAACTATATATAAATAAATAGGTAGACAACTCTTGTCAATTACATCAACTATGCAACTCCTTATATTTTGTCTCTTAGATTATTTTGATCAGTGGTGGCACATCCGAATCAAAATTATCCAAGTTAAGTCCAACCTAGCACTCCATATATTTAAAAAGAAAAATATCATCCTTGTGGTGACACAACAAAACAATATTGTTCAATTTTCTTTATAAGCATCAAATGTGATAAATTAACATCTTAAATACTTAATACTTGCCTTGTGGTGACACAACAAACTCATATTAAATATTTAATACTCTATTAATTTTATCATGCTAGAAGGCGACGTTCGATATTCCAAATATCTTTGAACGCTTAGGACTTAATATAATAAAAATGAGGGGTTTGTTATTAATTTGTCTCATCTTGTTTAGCGCCATTTATTACATATATATATAAAATACGCGTCATATTAATGAACATGCGAAGCATGTTTGCATAATATATAATATATATAGTATAAGCATGCATATATAGAATACTATATTCTACCTGGATTGATTATGGACTTTTATTCTAGTTTGGTTCACTAGAGCCACCAAGTGAACCAAAAGGTCAAACCCTAGGGGTGCAAGAATTAATATTTAAATATAACTATTACATTTAAACCCGGGCTCCATTACAAACGGGTCTTCAAGCGCTCCCTTGTTCCTTGATCTCAATTCTTCAAAATTAATTCTAACTATTCCTATTACAAAACTATTTAAAATAAATAGAAACCTTGATCGGTGATTAAGGGAAGTACATAAAAGGAGATAGAATTTACATTAAGAAAAATTAGAGAAGGCGAGCACGCAATCCCATTTAATAAAACACATACATTCAATGCATCCAACTAAAATAAAATTCAATCACATTGGTCAATAGTCCATAATCAATCTCATTTATTATCATACATCATCATATGCATCAATAAATAACATTCATCATATGAATAATAAACATTTAATATATATATATGATATCATTTAATGGGCAAATTTAGTTAGTATAAAATCTAATTTTGAATCAAAATAAACTCCTTTATTTTAATCCAAATTTAAATCAAAATAAAACTATTTTATTTTAATTTGTCCAATTTTGAATAAAATAAACTATTTTATTTTAATCAAAATCTTTAATCAAAATAAACTCCTTTATTTTAATTAATTATGGAATCCAATTCCAAGTAAAAAAAAATTATTAAAGGAAACACGAATTCTTTTCCTATTCACAAATAAACTCCTTTATTTTGAATAATATGAAATCTTATTTCATATTTAAATAAACTCCTTTATTTAAGGAAATTATGATTCTCTTTCTTATTCACAAATAAACTCTTTTATTTTGAATAATATGAAATCTTATTTCATATCTAAATAAACTCTTTTATTTAAGGAAAGATAGATTCACTTTCCTATTCATAAATAAACTCCTTTATTTTAGAAAACATAGAATCCAATTTTAACTCCAATTAGTTATCATGGAATCCAATTCCAACTCTAATTAGTTAGCATAAAATTCAATTTTAAAATTAAAATAAACCTTTTATTTTTATTTTAATATAATTAAAAATAATATATATATATATATATAAATCGTAATATATTATATATATTATATATATAAACCCTAATATATATATATATATATATATATATATATATATATATATATATATATTATATATATCCGTATTCAATATATATATATGATTCATGCTTGAGGTTATATTTAATATATAATATATATATATATATATATATATATATATATATATATATTTAATATATATATAGTGGTTGTTACCATATATAATATATTAGTAAGTATAAAACCCATTAAAAGAAACTATTCATGATCGGTAATCCTGTAACTTCCATTTCTTGAAGCAACAAGCAAGCCAAAGCCGTGACTCCTTTATTTTACCCGCTGAATCGTGACTTTATTCCCATGATTTAAACAATGAAGAAAAAAAAAACAGTTCACGAATGATTTTTTTTTTTTTTATTTTAAATTTTATACAATAAAATTATGCCCAATTAAATTGTTCTAAACACATATCAACATACATATCAAATCAAACAATTAATAATTAGCATAAAGGTTTGGCTCTGATGCCACTGTTATGTTTGTAATATTCAAGAACGCAATCAAATTGCATAAATAAGCGGAAGCGAGATAAATCATGAGTTTAAAATTTTTACAAACCATATACTCGGATCACCCTTTATGCACAATTATTAATTAAACGAAAAAGATGAAAAAGAAACATACCCTTGAAGATCAAGGCTTCCTCGTACAAGTTCACCTCCAATCCTTTTCGTTCAACTTGAATCCACCGGGGTTTGGTTCCTTCCTTTGATCAACGTTAGCCACCCAAGTGTTTGGCCTCTGGGGATCCACCAAGGAAGAAGAAGGATTTAAGAAGATGGGTGGTTGGCTAAACCCTAGTTTTTCTATCTCTATAGAAAAAGGCGTACTCTCCAACCATTGGAAATATTACGTGGTATTGATATCGATATAAAGACTCCTCTTATAAAGATATCAAGTAACCTATTAAAATAAGGTATTATTTAATTAAACCCTTTTAATTAAAGGGCTCCCTAATCTTATTAGGGATAATTAATTAAACTCCTTTAACTAATTTTCCTTCCTAATCCAATTAGGAATAAATGAGAGTACTTATATTAAATTAATTCCTAAACTCTTTTAGAAATTAAAATAATAATAATAATTGTAATAATATTAATAAGACTCCTCTTATTAATTTATATTTAATATTTCTAAAATATTAAATAATAAATATTATGTTATTTAATTTATTCTATCACCATAGATTAAATTAAATATACATAACATATTATTACGATTATGCCATTAACTTCTTAAATAATTATTCTTCCTTTTATGGTGTGACCCTTTAGGTTCTCCATATTAAACCCAGTTGTGAATAAATCAATTAGAACAATTCTAATCTTATTTAAATAAATAAATTAAACAATTAATTTATTTAAATAAATAATATTTATTCTACAATAGGGATAAGCCTCCCTAATGATCAACGACTTTCCAAATAATATAGATTTCAACATTAATCATTAAAGAACCTTTGAATAAATAGTTCTTTGTACAATTCAATCCTTCCACCATACAATGTCCCAATTAAATATAAGACATGGAATTCTTTGTCAAGTCTTATTTTATTTAATTATATGTATTTCGATCCTTAAATGCATAACTCCAAATAATGCAAATTAGAAACTCCTTTCTAATTTCATTTTGCCTTAACCAAGGACTCTTTGGGTTGTCATTTATCGAATCACATAGGACATTTCTCTTTTTTTTATTGAAGTGGTAGATTCTTTATCGATCATACATTATCTCCATATACTGACTTATTATACCCAAGCATATCCTTTGATATACCCTAAGGGTCTTAAGGAATAAGTCAAAGTATAACTCATCATACACAAGATACTATGATGATCTCAAGTCCAAGGATCACTTGTACTACTATCACTACTGAGAATTCCTATTGACATGCAAGTAAAACTCCATTAGGTATTCCTTAGCGAGCCACGCTCGTTGAACTTATTCTCCAATAAGCACTTACATACTTGCTTTTAGTGTCTCCACACAAATGATCATGAGATCAATCATCCTCATCCAATGAGCAAGCAACGTATGTACTAATCTATCCGGATTCACTAATCCCCAATTTAGTAATCCAATGATTGGGAACTATTTTAGTTTTAAGCTTTCTAAGAATTTAGATCTCATTAGAATGATCATCATCATTATTCTAAAAGCATTGCTTAAAACTATGGGTTTATCACATATTATAAAACAGCATCATGTAGATAATTAAAAGCCTTTAATAAATTAATACTTTTTATTAATAAATGAATAAGATTGTTACAAAGTATATGCTTTATCATCAAACATGATTGGCTTGTAAAGCATTACTTTCGGAATGATCTTGAGGAAGTTCATCGAGGGTCATCCTGAGTAGTTGAGCAACAAAGTGGGCATCATGCAATACTCAATAGCTCTTCAAGGATGATCAAGCCAAATCAAGGATAGAAGATGTTCAGAGCATGAAGACATCTTAGCAACTCAACCTCGACTCCAACAACAACAAACAAACAACTCAACGAAGCCAGGGCCTGAGGGGTCCTTGTCCGGAGGGACTAAACAAAGCAGGGCCAAAGGGTCCTTGTCCAAAGGGACTAAATGAAGTTCCAAGCCTGCTGGGCTTGAAGAGTTCCTAGGGAATTAGAGGAGTCCCAAGGCTGCTGGCCTTGAAGAGTTCTTAGTGAATCAAGTCCCAAGTGGCGGCCTTGAAGGAATCATAGAAATTCGAGTCTTGCCTTCCTTGGGAAATCACGCTGGTTGAAAGCGTAAGAGTGGATTAGGAGCTTGAGTCTCCGAACCACTTAAAACCCTTGTGTCTTTTACATTATGTCATTTACATTATGTCTATAATCGCTATAATCAAGCTATGTATGTTCTAACCGCCACAACTAAACTAACCCAACGAACAATGTATGCATGATTACGAATATATCAATGAAGGGAATCTTTTACTTATTCCATTGTGGCTTGAAAAGATTCTTATGTTTGTCATATACTTAAATATGAACAATACAACATAAACCGTAAAAGTATTTGAAATAAAAAGGATCTATTCAACCCCCCCTTCTAAATCTATTGTGCCCTCGGGAACTAACAATTGTATCGAAGCGTGTTCTCATGCTATATTCAAAAGCTAATCGCTTTGAGTCCGATCCCGAACTAGCATTTTCTAAACTTAGTTTAGTAGAAGTAACATGTTATCACGAGAAGAGCTCACACGTTGGAAATATTGTGTATAGGTAAAAATGTGTATACACTGAAGTCGCTTTCGATTAGTCTCAGTATCCTCGATTGCTATATCAACAAGACCAATCCTAGCCTGCAGTCAATCTTGTAGTCTGAAGACCAGACGAGAGAAAGAGAGCAAGAGACATCAGTGACAAAGAGTAAAGCATTCATCAGTATGAAAGATGAAGAGGCCACGCGTACTAAGAAATGCTGATCGAGAGGAGAAAGAAGATCTTCTCAAACTTATGAGTGACCAACCAACAACTGGGTGCTATCTCTGTAAACTCAAAGATGTCAAAGATATTAATGCCACGATTCTCTTGATCTACATCTTCAAGACCACGACTGATTGATGAAAGGCCAACAAGAGCATTAAGCTGAAAGGAGTAAAAGTAAAAGTTGTGCACATCAATACCTGAACTCAGTATATCTAAGGTAAATGACTGTTAAGAAACTGACAGTAAAAAGGTATGGTTCCTCACCATTATTAATGTATACATCATAGTTGCACCATCTTATGAACTATGACAGTATTCTGTCAAGAAGTCATAATCTACCTAAAAAGGTGAAGAGAGAAAGTAGTCTGAAGATGGAAAATTCAAATGTCTACAAACTTTCTCTTTAACCAAGTTTAAAGGCTGAAGATGACATCTTGAAGAAAATCAAATAGATTATAAGAGTATCACAGACCAGATAAACTTTATGTTAAGTAATCATTACTGGTGTGCTAGTATGTATGTACAAGCCTATGTTCTAGGTGTTTGACAACACACAGAGAATGATCAGTTCTACAAGAGGATCTTGCTGATTTGTAGAAACTGATCACATCCATGAATCAACAAGATACTCATAAATCGTAGAGTTGACTCACAATCTATGAACACTTAAACATTGAGAACATAACCCAGCAAATGATGAAACCATCATAGATATAGAGTGTGTCATTAATTGTCAAATCCTACACACACTCACCATCATGCATCTCAAAAATGTATTATCTCAAGATAGTTGCTTGCATGAATATGTCTGTTGGTGATAAACATGATGATTATCCAGTTAAGAGGAATAGGGGTTTAGAAAACTAACCTAGCAGGACCCATTCAACAATGGGGACCAAAAGTAGAAATATACTTAAACCTGCAGGTACTTGGTCAGTCTAACCACACTAAGGAATGCTGAAGCAGAAGACTTCATTCATTAGGACTCAACTAGCAGAATGCTAAGGACTGTTCAGAGATGATTCTGATAAGGTTCTTATATGTCCAAGCCTGTCCTTGAAGACCCTCTGAGCTAACCGGAATGGAGCTCTCAAGGCTGCAAATCTGTACATGGGAGCATGCCATGAAACAGAAGATAAAGAGGATTCTATGTGCCCATATCAGGAAAGACATGCTTTATAGAAAGGATCCTCAAGGGAAGCTCACAACAGAAGATCATTGAGCTTAAGACAAAAGGAGTTCTTTACGAAGCAGAACTTCTCAAAACAAAGGACTGTCAAAGAAAACTATGTTCGTAGTGCTGTCAAATGATCGTAGAGTGATCAATCCTGAAAATACTCATCTCTACAATACAAGGAAGACTTAGCAACGATGATGATCCCAGTCAGAAGGAGAAATGTTGGGCAGCCTTCAAATGAACATGAAGAAGGAATCACATCTATCTGAGAAGATAGCATCAACAATGGGGGAGCAGTGATCTGTTAAGGAAAAACAACACTATTAAACCTCGAAGAGATGTACCAGCTACAGAGTCCCAAAACTTTGTGGCTGATGAACCAAATGAAGATCCATAGTCAGTAGGAACGTCTCAAAACGAACTACTGATAACCCTTCAGCCACCTAATTCATAATCGTGAAGTGCCTACGATCAAACATATGATCGTAGAGAGAAGAGCGAGAGGACACCACGATTTCAAAGAATGCGTATACTTAAAGCTAATTGAAGATCTTCCCATCAGAAAAGGTTTAATGAGATGTCATTACAAACCACTGCCATAGTATTTAATCTAGAAAGCGCCTCAGGGACAAACCTGACCCTTAGCTCTCTCTAAGAGGTTGGCCCTTCCTAAGCTACCTTATCCCAGAAGGAATACTTGATCTAGTTCATCTCAGAAGAATTAAGTCAGTCAACGATCGTAGAGTTGAGTTTGAAAAGGACTAAACGATCGTAGTGCAACTGCAGCGATCGTAGAAGACAACTCAACGATTGTAGTTCTACCAAAGAGTACTCCGGCTCACAAGGAGCATGAAGAATGAGACATCTGCTAAGACATTCAAGTTAAGGAGATAAGTTCGAATACATCAGTGATTGACCTATGCTGCATCGAAGTAAGGAGGAAAGACGAAGCCATCCACTGAAGCATCTCTCAGAAATTGATCGTTGAGTAAACAAATGAAATCGTAGAGTCTATAGCTATCTCATCATGTTACTCTATGAATCAAAAGGTCAATGGTCAAAGCCACGTCAATTAAACGTCCACTCCTCTAATAACTAAAAAGTTATGGGAGTTACAACTCATTATCGGGCAACGTAACAACCAATGGATGTTGACACATCACCGAGTATGCAGAGTTAGAAGGAACTGCCATAAAGACAAGTTCAAATCTGCAGACAGTTACCAAAAGATATCGAACCTTTCTCCCTCCCATTTTTAAAACCCTAGAAAGCTTTTCAAGAGCAAAATCAGTTAACCTTCAGAGCCTTACCAACCAGATAGCCATCTCGCATAAACTTCTCTATATCTAATACCCACATTCTTCAAACTACTCAAAATGGAAAATTGGCAAGTGATCACTGGTATTCAGCTTGGAACCAAATCGTTTGAGAAATCTAAAAAGAAGTTCAGGGATATTCTCGAGCTTGTAAAGAAGGCAGGATTTTCAGAATGCCTTGAGGCAAATACTCGAGTCTAGTGCAACCTGGTTAAAGAAATCTACTCAAACGTCTCTATAAATTCAAAAACCCTTACTACCAAGGTTAAAGGTCAGTCTCTCAAGTTAAAATCTTCTGACCTCAATCAATGCCTAGGTTTTCCTAACCAAGGGCTAAAGAACCTTGAAAATGTCAACACTGAACTAGCAAAGGAAGTTATGGGGTATCAAAGAAACCCTAGTTTCAAGGACATGAAGAAGAAGGAGTTTCCTGAGCAATATGAGTTCCTTGCTGAAATAGTTGGAAAGTGCATACTGTGTAAGAACACTGCACATGACACACGTTGATTGACCAAAGAATTGAAAATCATGTCGAAATAGTTCAAAGAAACAAATCGACTTTGGAGCTATCTTGTTTGATCGAGATCTCCAAGTGGGTAGAGAAGGTCGAGAAGAAGCCCCCACCAAGGTATTTCATGGGAGGTCATTGAGTATCATAATCAAGAAAAAGCTAGGGGAAAGATCAAGGATGATGAGGAGAAGCCCCAATGTGCACAAAGTAATGTCTCCACAGCTTATTTGAAAACGGAAGAAGAACCCCAAGGAGAACAAAAAAGATCGACAATTGGGAGCAAAGCAGAGAGCCTCTGCTAAGAAAAGGAAGATAGTAGAGACAGAGAGCTCTAAGTCTGATGACTCTACAGCAGTTGAAATCACACCAGCCAGGAAGAAATCAAAAGTGGTGAAAAGAGCTGGTGATGTGAAGAAAGCCTAGGCCCCACCAAGGAGAGTCTCCTCCTTGAACAAGGATAAAGAAGAAAAGGCCCAAAATCAAAAACCATAAAAAGAAGAAGAAGCGGAGTTGCTTCAAGGGCGATCGACAAAAAGCTAAGGTGGATGACAAACCACCTTTTAGCTTCTCAAATCAATACATCTGTGAAAGAAAGGGATGTAGAGTCAAGAAGAGAAAAAACCTAAAACTCGCGATGAAGAAAAGTGCTATAGCCCCATCACGCAAATTCTCTCGAGAAGCAACTCGATGAAAAAAAAAAAAATTCATGATGATCAAAGTGCATCCCCAAATGAAATCGCCTCAACCAAAATTTCAAGAGAGAATGGGTCGAAAATGCTATTCAAGAAGAAAAAGATGAACATGTCCCTCAAACCAAGAAAGCTCTCATGATGGCTCGTAAAGTGATGAGGCTAAGAAAGAAGAATCTGCTCCGCCAAAGGCCTTGATCTCCAAAGAAGTTTATCTGATGAGCAAGAGAAGTCAGAGACTAAGAAGAAGAAGAAGAAGAAGAAGAGTCTGTCTCTCCAATAGTTGAACCTCCACGAAGAAGGAAGAGCTACAGGCTGCAAGCCCAGTTTACCTCCAAGAGGAACAGTAGCCAATCAAATGCCATCATTGAATTAAGTGATGATGAATCTGTATCCCCAGGAGAAGATGCTGAAGAAGAAGCCAGCAGTGAAGAAGAAGAATCTAAGGAAAGACTTACTGAAGAAAGTTCTAACAATGAAATTCAGCAAGAAGGTCTCTTTGTTGAAGATGATCAAGAAGATTTCGATAATGAAATGCTACAAGAAGAAAAGACTATCTAAAAGCGATCTAAGTGGTTCTAGTCCGAGAAGGAAGAAGCGTAAAATGATTCCAACTCAAGATAAGGAATCAAAAGACTCGTAACTCCACCCTGCTTCTCTCACCGCAAGATTTACTAAGAGAATCAGTGGTAGAAGTTCCCAATGAACCATCGTAAACTCCTCCCCGATGATGTATCTTATCATTGATGAGTGATGATTGATGCATGATCATTTGTGATGCCATACACTTCAGGGTAAACCATGGAGGTGAAACGGATCGTAATAGTAAGAATGACCTCCTTTGACTTAGTCAAGAAGCTGAACAACATGGAAATGGATTGCATGAACCATTCTCTACAACCCCGATGATTTCATTGATGGGATGGTTCTTCCACCTCCTTTGACTTAGTCAAGAATCGAACAACATGGAAATGGATCGCACAACCATTCTCTACAACCACGATGATTTCTTGATGGGGCGCTTCTTCCAATCAATGCTTGGTTCAAGGCCTTCTATCAAGGAGATGGAAGTTACTTCACCGTGTTACAAGACTTTTCCAGCATGGAATCCGGTAGCTCAAAACTTCCAAGGGTGAAAACTTATGCTACCAAGATGATAACCAACCACCTCACTTCAAGATCTATCGACAAGCTAAGAATCTCTATATCCCCACGATCGTAGAGTGGATTCGAAGGAAGAAGGTCATAACCAAGGAGTCGATCGAGAGTCTGTTAACTCTACGGTTGATCATGTTCAAGCCCAATCCAAGAAGCCTTCTTATGATCAAGCACCTTATCGTACACTCCATCATCCTCCACAAGCATCATGGTACTCCACGATTGTTCGATTATCAAAACCTTTGAAAATCATTCCAAAGATGACAATCGTAGAGTCCAATCCATCGCCCAAGTCAAGCCGCCAATCAAGAGGATCAAACCGCTTTGGAGCAGAATTACAAAAAAGTTCGATGATTTAAGCAAAAGATCTCTATGCTCACTAAAGAATCACGTAAGCGAGATAGAAGCGGAGATGATTCTTTCAAGCACAAACTTCAAGCTATCTTGGCTGATGAATCTCTCAAACTATAAGAGAGGGATAACATCTATCAGAAGGCAATACAAGATCAGAAGGCTGAAGCTCTACAAGTTCAGGAGGCAAATGCAAAATAGATCGCAGCCCTCTCTGACAAGATTGACGATATGAAGCAAACATTCTCAGTACAACTTGAGCCAGGTCAGCAAGAAATAAAGTTTGAAGTTGCCAACACCTCCTACCTGATGGAGCACCTTAATTCCAACATGGAGCAGCTATCTCAAATGATTAATGACAAAAAGGGGGAGAAAAAGAGGCATAGAAAGAAGAGGAGCAAGGGGCATCAGAAGAAGAGCAGAGGGGCAAGAGGAGAGAAGACGTCAAAGAAGATAGTAGCCGCTAAAAGAGTATCATCATCTGAGAGGGAGTCAGATAAGAAAGATGATGAAGGGGAACCAAGTAGAGACAAAAGGTCGTCATCTGAGGGGGAACAAGAGCAAGAGCAAGAGCAAGAAGAGAAATCAGATGAGTAGCTGATCAACAAGAATCCTGGAAACATACAAGGAGCCAAGGAGGTACAACTCTAACTTTTATTAGGTATGTTCGGATCCGTGGATATAGAATGTCTAAATATATAATTGCCATATTAATATAAATGACATTCATGATTAATCATTTAGAAATACAAATTGCTCACCGATCTAAGATTCATTCATAACATGCATATGCACTTATTATTTTTGTTATAATCAAATAGGGGGAGATTGTCACGAATAAACATGTGAATGATATTCCTATTTAATATATGATTTGATTATGATATATATATAAATGAATGAATATGCAAGTATGCTTGCATGAAGAAAAGCTGTAAAGTCCTTTGATAGATAATAGAAATATATGTACAAGGACTTAGAATGAATTAATCAAATATGTTAGGTTGATCCTACATAAGCAAAACAGCTTTGTAAAGTCCTTAAAAAGAAATGATGTACAAGGACTATAAATATAGAAAGATCAAGCTTGTTAGGTTGATCTTATGATGTAATAGATAGGCTAGTCTGATCGTCGAGCACTATACCAGAAGTAGTAGTCTGCCAGGTGAGTCAAGGTTAACTCGGGAGCTATCGAGGCAGAATAGGAGTATGCAAGATAGTAGATCTCGGAATCGTGGAACGCCAGGGAAGCGAAGAAGGATCGTAGTGTATCGGAAGAGCTTCCTCGGGATCGTAGTGTCTTTGAGGAAGTCATGTTCGTAATCGTAGAGACAAATTTGCTGAAGAGCCGAACGATCATCTCGCCAAAAGCCAAGTCCGAAACGTAGACTACACTCATGAGTCGTAGAGCCTAGTGATGCCGAAGCCAAGTCAAGGATCGTAGACTACACTCTGAGTTCGTAGAGTCCATTGAGTGCATACAGAGATCGTAGTCGGGCAAGATCAGATGAAGACAACAAGCACAAGGCAGAAATCGTAGAGTGTCAAGATCTGATCTCAGGATCGTAGTGTCGGCACAGCCAAAGCTGAATCGTAGAGTGCAGAACTACGACTCCAACAGAAGTGCTCACAATGCCAAGTCAGAATCGTAGAGCAGATACGGTTCTCAAAGAATGAGCACTCCCAGAATATCCAAAGGTACGAAGCCTCTGGTTGGCACTGCAAAGATGCAATCCACAATAAGGGAACCAGAGAGCACTCAACGAATGGCATGCAGGCTAGCAGAAGAAGTAAGCACCAATCCAATCAGCATCAAGATTGAGTTGAAAGGCCATTCGTGATGAAGTCTTCCACAAGATGATTCAAAGAAGACTTCAAAGTGGCAAGAAAAAAAGTCATATAATGCAGTTGTTGTCAAGAGAACAAAAGACAACGATCTTGGAAGCAACCAGGATCGTAGTGTTTATCAGATAAAGAAAGAACTGATGGAAGGTGAACCGAGATACTGGTCAGCTTCTGAAGAGCAAGGCTAAAGTGATTAAGTGCGGGGTCAGTTCATTGATGATAAGTGAGCTGAAGATAACCAGGAGAAAGCAAGCTGGACGCGCCACAAATCTGAAGTGTCTTGATATTCAGAAGGGGACCAGAGCAAGGAATTAGGCCATCAGTATGTGAAAATAGTCAAAGCAAATAGAAGTATTGAAGCACTGCACAATACAAGGAAGAGGTGTTCTACATTGAAGATCTAATCAACACTCTTCAGGATCGTAGTGTTAAATCTACTAATTCAACGAGCAACACTTAGCAAGACACTACGATCAGGTCCCTGAAGACATGCATCAGAATCGTAGAGTTCGGATACCTAAAGACTGAAGCATTGGCAACGGTTCAATTTGAAGGGTAATATTCGGACAAGTGCTTATTGAGAGCATCGATGCAAAAGGACAACCTCTGATCAAGAAATCAGAAGAAATAAAGTCTTCAACCTACCCAAGATAGTAAAGTGATACATCTGACAGGGTAGGTGAAACAGTAGACTGCAGAGTCAGAAAAAGTATGTCATGTCACATCAAGAAGTCTACCTCAAGCAACTTGAGATCTATGAAGACATTTGAATAGCTTCCAACGGCTACTTTCCAACGGAAGGATTGGGGAGGTGTATAAATGTAGAAGAACTTCAAAGATCAAAGGTTGCTGGAGTTATGAGTTTTAGAGAGAAGGTGGACTGATCTAATCAAGTGATAGTGAATCCAAAGGCTCACTCTACGATCCACCAAGAACACTCAGAAATCAGATCAAGCAAGAAGCAGAAGTGTGAGTTCTACTATGTAAAAGTGAGAGTTCTACTACATGAAGAGTGTTAAAAGCTCACGCCATCTCGATGTCCATCAAAGACTCTAAGTACAATAGAGAAGAGCCTACAATCAGCTTAACGTATGATTTGTTACGAATTTTAAGAGGTGTTGAAAATTGTCTGTTTGTGGAATTCGGATATTTTCTGTTTGGAATTTAGAAAAAATTTCTGCTGTAAAGTTTTAGAGAATTTGATTTCGTGTGGAATGGACATAAAATTCATATTTTTTTGATAAAAGGGCTATTTATTATGAATTATTGAAGTTTTAAAAATTAAAATATTTTTATTAAAGATATGGGTGGGCCCCACTTTTGGTTGTTGGGAAATGTGGCTGATTTTAGTGGGCCCCACTTGTGGTGGCTGAATTTTTTCAAATACATGTGCGTAGAAAAAAAATATTATTATTTTATTATTTTAGTCTCCTATGGCGTTCTTGCATTTTTATATAAATAGACGCTTAAGTTAGAATTGAAAATCACACCAGAATCAGAGAATTTTTCTTCTATAATCTTGAGCGTACTTCTTTAGAGTTTTAGAACGCTTTGAACGTTGAAAACAGTGAAAGTTTTCTTCAAAGATATCCTCGCTATACCAGTTGGAATACTCTTCTTTTCAAGGTAAGGGATGTTATTTTTGTTCAATATTCGCTTGAAATAATATTTTCTTTAATACTCTGTAGTATGTAAGTAATATTATTTCGCTTTCAGATTTCAAATTCTATATTCATTTTGTTAAGTTTTGGCTTCTATACTCCATGAAATTAGTAGAATATCCTTGATATTTGCGCTTTATCTAGTATCTTTTCATAGAAATATTATTTTGAGCATTCTTGATAAGTTTTAACTTTTTCATACCGGAGTACTATTCACGGGGTTACTATTCCCAAAATACTATTCACGGGGTACTATTCACTCGAGTACTATTCACCCGGGGTACTATTCATAATAAAAAGTTGATTCGCTTTCGGTCCAAATTATTTTTGGTATAATATTATTCTTGAATTTTACTCCACAAAGCAAGATTATGTTGACAATTTGACGTTATTGATTTCGGATAAATTAAATTATAAATCTTTAAAATTTATCCTTGAACTTGTTTTATTGAATTCTTATATCATTGTCATCATCCTCATGTTTATATTACATTGAAAGTCATCTGTATTCTGAGTAGTGCATTGATGGACTTGGTATGATTATGACCATGGATTATTCAAAGATAATCATGACCGTAATGTTACAAATGATGTGGTAAAAGTCCTCATTGGCCCGTAGTAGTACATTGATGGACAGCTTGTTGGCATGATCATGACCATTGATGAATACACGAATATCCTCGGCCCGTAGTGAATGGATAATTTGTGGTCGTGATACTAAATGAATATCCTCGTCAGTAGTCAAGGGGGATGATGTGGATTACTTATTAAGCTGAGTCTCAATGATAAAAGTGATGAAAAACCTTTTAAATCTTAGAAGATAGTAGATTTTATTCTCTACTTGACTCTTTTAATGGATTACTTGTTCTACTGCAGTTAAACTTGATATTTGTTATGTTTTATCAGTTTAACAGTGTTGAAGGCTAACGATAAATTATTCTGCTTTATCTTAGTCATAATATTTCATACTGGGCTAGTTGAGCTAACCTTTTTACTTTCATTGTCCTCTTCAAGAAACGAGAACGTAGTCGGGACTAATCGGGGAATGGAGTGACGTTCCAGATGATAGCATTAGTAGTCCTCACTATTTTATGAAATAGTGTGATAATAAATGTATTGAGGACTCCATTTGAGTTGAATAATGTCTAGAAGACAATATTTGTTTTAAAACTCTCAGTTTATGTCTTGTCGTATTTTACACGATAGTTGTATTTGAATTTTGTACCATGTATTTGGTGACTCAAGATGGGTGATGTATACCTATTTTTGGGGCGTCACAGTTGGTATCAAAGCTTAGGGATATGATCCTTAGCTGAGGTGTGAGACAAGAACTAGGAGGGGAGAGACGGGGAGTTCTTTCGCTAGTATGACCTACCTAAGTTTATTTGGTATTTAATTGGTCGCTCAGCGTATAGGGATAATATGTGACATGTTAATTAACCCTTGTTTTGTGGCAATATTTGAAAATGACATCCTAGAATGCTGAGAATAGCAATGGAGCACAAGAGACCGTTGAGTCTCCACAGATCAATAATCAGGATAATATGCATCAGGAAGGAGATAATCCTCATGTAAACAACAACAATGACCAAATGATGAATGATAAAATGTTCAGAGGCTTTATGCAATTCATGCAACATCATACGAGAGCAGCTCCTGTCCAAAATATAGGTAGAAACACTGGAAACTCTCGGACGGTCACCGCTAAATAGTTCAAGGAGCTGGGACCACCAGAGTTTATTGGAGAGCCAAAACCACTTAAGGAGGAAGCGTGGATAAAGAAGATCACCAAGATATTTGATGTCTTGGGATACTCCGAGGAGCAAAAGGTTCCCTTTGCCACCTTTATGTTGCAAGGAGAGGCAGATTATTGGTGGGAATCGGTAAAGCGTACTCAACCTGCCGCACTGAAGATGTCTTGGGAGAAGTTCCAAGAACTATTCAACGACAAGTACTTTCCCGAAAGTATTCGTCACATGAAAGAGGTAGAGTTCATCAAGTTGGAGCATAACAATATGACCGTGTCGCAGTACGAAGCTAAGTTTGTCGAGTTGTCCCGGTTTGTGTCTCACTTGGTTGATAATGAGGAGAGAATGACACGAATGTTTCTAAGAGGTTTGAAACCCGAGATACGTTAATATCTAATTTCTCATAAACTGTGTTTGTATTCATATGTTGTAAATAGGGCTTAGTTATTGGAGTACGATAACGAGTCAACCCAACCAAGAGAAAGCTGACGGCAAAATGATAATACAAGTGGTAGCAGTTATTGAAGCGGTGACAACAAATGTGGAGGGAATCAACATGCCAGAAATGGTAACCACTTCGGTGGTAATCATTGCCACGACAATAAAAGTGGACATTTCAAGAAGAGGAGATTCAACAATGATGGAAAGACGTCAACACAAGCACCCGTTGTTAAAGAAGGAGAACGACCACCTATCATATGCTTCAAATGCGGAGGGGAGGGACACATCAGTCCAAACTATGCGATGCAGTCCAAAATATATTACAATTTTGGAAGAGAAGGTCACCTAGCCCAATTTTGTTATGCACCGAAGACAAGTTCGGCTGGGATGGAGGCACCAAAGGCTGTCCCAGAAAAGTCAAAACTGGTAGTTCAAGGGAGAGCATTTGCCGTGACCTCCCAGAAAGTAAGGAACCCAAACGAGGTCATCACGGGTAAGCTTATCATAAACTCTAGCGAAATCTATACCTTATTTGGTACCGGTTCTACCCATTCTTTTATTTCTCCTACTTGCGCTCAACGTTTAAATTTGACTCCGGAGAAATTAGACTTTGACTTATCAGTTGAAACTCCGTTGGGAGAAACCTTCATTACATCCACTATTTATAAGTCTTGTTTGGTTCAAATTGGTACCCTCACATTACCTGTCGATCTTATTTCATTGAAAATACTTGCGTTTGACGTAATTCTAGGGATTGAATGGTTAACTACTCATCATACAAAAATTGATTATTTTCATAAGGTTGTTAGCTTTCATATTCCTAACCAACCTATCATACGAATTCAAGCAACCAAACCATTAAAATCAATCACTGTCATCTCAAGCCATAAAGCTATACGTTTATTGAAAATGAATGTCAAGCTTTCTTAGCTCATGTCACGGAATTAAACAAAAATACGTTAATTTTGAATGATATTTTTATTGTTAATAAATTTCCTAACGTATTCCCTGAAGAACTTTCTAACCTACCCCCAGAGCGAGAAATTGAATTTTGTATCGACCTTGAACCTGGTACAAAACCCCTTTCCAAAGCCCCATATCGAATGACTCCTATTGAACTTCAGGAGTTAAAGACCCAATTGCAGGAATTATTAGACATCGGTTTCATTCATCCTAATACGTCTCCTTGGGGTGCTCCTGTTCTATTCGTAAAGAAAAAAGATGGGAGTATGCGACTTTGTATTGATTATCGGGAGTTGAATCATGTCACCATCAAAAATAGGTACCCATTGCCACGTATGGATGACCTGTTTGACCAGTTGCAAGGCACCAAATTCTTTTCAAAGATCGATCTTCGTTCCAGATATCATTAGTTAAATATTATAATCGATGACATTCCAAAGACGGCTTTCAGAACACGGTACGGGCATTATGAATTCCTAGTCATATCTTTTGGATTGACTAATGCTCTTGCTGCTTTCATGGATATGATGAACCGAGTATTCACGGAATATTTGGATCACTTTGTGGTCGTCTTTATTGATGACATCCTCATATATTCCAAAATCCATGAAGATCATGAGCAACACTTTAGGCTAGATACTCCAAAAGCTTCGTGAAAACAAGCTTTATGCCAAGTTAAAGAAATGCGAGTTCTGGCTTGAAGAAGTAGCATTCCTTGGGCACGTAGTATCAAGTCATAGAATATCTGTTGACCCGACAAAGATTGAAGCTATTCAAAGTCGAGCAACCAAAATCGATGGATCAAGTACGTAGCTTTCTCGGCTTAGCTGGTTATTATCAGAGATTTGTAAAAGGGTTTTCTCGAATCGCTACTCCATTAACTCAGCTGACTCTAAAAGATACAAAATTCAGTTGGAGCGTGGAATATGAGAAGAGTTTTCAAGAACTTAAGAGGAGACTCATTTCAGCACCTGTTCTGACAATACCATCTGCCTCGGAGGGATTTGTCATCTACAGTGATGCTTCTGACAAAGGGTTAGGATGTGTTCTCATGCAACATGGGAAAGTCATAGCCTATGCCTCTCGACAACTCAAAGAATATAAGAGGAATTATCCTACTCATGATCTAGAGTTAGCAGATGTTGTCTTCGCACTTAAAATTTGGAGGCATTACTTGTATGGGGAGAAAGTGGAGATCTTTACGGATTATAAAAGCCTCAAATATTTCTTCACCCAAAAGGAACTCAACAACGTTGGCTTGAACTGTTGAAAGATTATGATCATACCATTCAATACCATCCTGCTAAAGTGAACGTATTAGCTAACGCATTGAGTAGAAGATCATATGCTGGGTACGAGTGCGATATTGTCAACACAAAGGCCCATTTTATATTACTTGCAAAAGATGGAGATAGAGTTAAAGACTCCAGGGACCCATGTGATGATGGCGAATATTTGAGTAGAATTGACCTTAATCGATAAAGTTAAAGTTGCTCAAGCTACAGACCTGGAGCTGATGCATATGAGGAAGAAAGTGTAAGAAGGTGCTATGCTAGAAGAAAGAATCAATGAGGAAGGAATACTTAGAGTCAACTCCAGACTTTGTGTTCCTAACGACCCTGATTTAAAGTATAAAATCATGATGGAGGTGCACAAAACACCGTTTGTAATCCATCTTGGGAGTACCAAAATGTATCATGATCTTCGACATACATTTTGGCGGAGCAATATGAAGAGGGAGATAGCGGAGTTTATCTCAAGGTGTTTAACTTGTCAACGAGTCAAGGCGGAGCATCAAGTACCAAAAGGTCCATTGCAACCACTTGAAATTCCAGAATGGAAGTGGAAGTACATTACCATGGATTTCATTATCGGTCTTCCCAAGGTTTCTCAAGGCATAGATGTGATTTGGGTCATTGTTGATAGATTGACCAAGTCTGCTCACTTCTTACCTATACGAGATACTTATACACTTGAACGTCTTACTCGAATGTACGTAAATGAGATTGTAAAACTGCATGGTATGCCAGTATCCATAGTTTCTGATCGAGACCCAAGATTTACTTCAAGATTTTGGGTTAGTTTGCAGAAAGCTATGGGCACAGATTTACGTTTCAGCTCGGCATATCATCCTCAAACGAATGGGCAGTCAGAGAGGACTATTCAAACTCTTGAAGATCTATTAAGACTTTGTGTCCTTGACTTCAAGGGAAGTTGGGACAAGTTCTTACCATTAGTGGAGTTTTCCTACAACAACAGTTACCAAACAAGTATTGGCATGGATCCATTTGAGGCGTTATATGGAAGAAAGTGTCGTTCTTCAGTATACTGGTATGAGGTGGGTGAAGCAATGTTGTTGGGATCGAAGTTGGTACGTATGACTACGGAAAAGATTCAAACGATCCGACAACGTATAAAAACCTCACAAGATCGACAAAAGAGTTATGATGATCTTCATCGAAAGGACATGGAATTCAATATTGGAGAACATGTGTTGTTACGTGTTGTTCCATGGAAAGGAGTTACAAGATTTGGAAAGAGAGGAAAGCTCAATCCTCGATTCATTGGCCCATTTTTAATCCTCGAACGAGTAGGAACTATGGCTTATAGACTCGCCTTACCACCAAGTATGTCTCGTGTTCATAACGTTTTTCACATATCTATGTTACGTAAATATGTGAAAGACCCAAACCACATTATTGAGTTAGAACCGGATGAAATAGCGAAAGATTTAACGTATGAAGAGGTTCTTGTTAAAATCTTGGATAAGAAGGAGCATATTTTACGCTCCAAGGTTATACCTAAAGTCAAAGTTTTGTGGAGAAATCACGATGTTGAGGAAATGACCTGGGAGTTAGAATCTGAAATGAAATCAAGGTATCCTCACCTATTCATCATACTAGGTATGTACCCTAATTTTGAGGGCGAAATTTCATAAGAATGGGAGGTTGTAAGACCCAAACTTTTTTGAATAAAGTTGAATTTTCTATAAATATCATTTTTGAATATTATGGAGTGAATTTGATATAATGTTATAGTTGTGGGTATTATTTATAAATTTTGCAAAGTACGCAAGTTGTTATATAATATTCGATTGGTCGGGGAATATTCGCTTTTAATAGGAATATTCGTGATGACGACAATACAATCATTAGTGGACCCCACGAACGTAATTATTGTCGATTGAGAAAAACGACAAAAATATCTTCTTATAAAAATAACGATGAAAGTTTTATCTTTATTAAGCTGTTAGAATACTCATTGGTTAAAATATAAGAATCTGGCTGTTGGTTACCTGATGACACTGCAGATTGCATACAAGATTTATTGAATTATTGATTCTTACGTAAGAAGGCACTACTAATAATTGTTACGATAATTCTTTATTCAATATTTTATTTTATTGATTCAATAATTGTTACATTGATATTTTATATTATTGTTATTTCAATAATTGTCACTGCACAGTATTTCCCATTATCAAATCAATAATTCATATTATTTGAATAATATTATTAGATACCATTATTGGCAATGTCTAGAAAGTTCTGTCAAGAAGAGGTTTGGTCACCTAATTGCGCGCCAGTAAGGAGAAATCCTTATCTGAAGCCCCCTCTTCCTCAGGAACGATCCAGTTGTCATTATTGTGATTCTGTAATATTATTTGTGAATAATTATTTATTGATTTATATGATAAGGAAATATTTATTTTTATGTGGATATAAATGAAGGAAATATTTATTTTTATAATTAATGTTGAGGTGTTTTATTAGTATTTTTTCGGATTGGAGGTATTAAAAATCAAATCAGTGTTTTTAAGCTCTATTGCGTGAGTTATAATTTTGATCCGACCGTTGGATCGTTGTGATTTTTGGATATGTTATACATATATAAGTGGAGTATATGTCCACAAATTTTGAACCGTTAAAAATTAACGTATGATTTGTTACGAATTTTAAGAGGTGTTGAAAATTGTCCGTTTGTGGAATTTGGATATTTTCTGTTTGGAATTTAGAAAAACTTTCTTCTGTAAAGTTATAGAGAATTCGATTTCGTGTAGAATGGACATAAAATTTGTATTTTTCTGATAAAAGGGCTATTTATTATGAATTATTGAAGTTTTAGAAATTAAAATGTTTTTATTAAAGATATGGGTGGCCCCACTTTTGGTTGTTGGAAAATGTGACTGATTTTAGTGGGCCCCACTTGTGGTGGCTGAATTTTTTTCAAATATATGTGCGTAGAAAAAAATATTTATTATTATTTTATTAATTTAGTCTCCTATGGCGTTCTAGCATTTTCCTATAAATAGGCGCTTAAGTTAGAATTAAAAATCACACCAGAATCAGAGAATTTTTCTTCTATAATCTTGAGTGTATTTCTTTAGAGTTTTAGAAAGTTTTGAGCGTAAAAACAGTGAAAGTTTTCTTCAAAGATATCCCCGCTATACCAGTTGGAATACTCTTCTTTTCAAGGTAAGGGATGTTATTTTTGTTCAATATTAAGCTTGAAATAATATTTTCCTCCATACTACGTAGTATGTAAGTAATATTATTTCGCTTTGATTTCAATTCTATATTCATTTTGTTAAGTTTTGGCTTCTATACTCCATGAAATTAGTAGAATATCCTTAATATTTGCGCTTCGTCCAGTATCTTTTCATGGAAATATTATTCTGAGCATTCTTGATAAGTTTTAACTTTTTCATACAGGTGTACTATTCACGTTGTTACTATTCCTAAAGTACTATTCACGGGGTACTATTCACTCGAGTACTATTCACCCGGGGTACTATTCATGATAAAAATTGATTCGCTTTTGGTCCAAATTATTTTTGCTACAATATTATTCTTGAATTTTACTCCACAAAGCAGTATCATGTTGACAATTTGGACGTTATTGATTTCTGGATAAATTAAATTATAAATCTTTAAAAATTTATCCTTGAACATGTTTTATTGAATTCTTATATCATTGTCATCATCCTCATGTTTATATTCTGTTGAAAGTCATCTGTGGCTTGTAGTGCATAGATATACTTGGTATGATTATGACCAGTGAGTATTCAGTATAATCATGACCGTAATGTTACAAATGATGTGGTAAAAGTCCACATTGGCCCGTAGTGCATTGATGGACAGTTGTTGGCATGATCATGACCATTGATGAATACACGAATATCCTTGGCCCGTAGTGCATGGATAATTTGTGGTCGTGATACTAATGAATATCCTTGGCCGTAGTGCAGGGATGATGTGGATTATTTATTAAGCTGAGTCTCAACGATAAAAGTGATGAAAAACCTTTTAAATCTTAGAAGATAGTATATTTTATTCTCTAGTTGACTCTTCTAATGGATTGCTTGTTCCGCTGAAATTAAACTTGATGTTTGTTATGTTTTATCAGTTTAACACTGTTGAAGGCTAACGATAAATTATTCTGCCTTATCATAGTCATAATATTTATTACTGGGCTAGTTGAGCTCACCTTTTTACTTTCATTGTCCTCTTCAAGAAATGAGAACGTAGCCGGGACTAGTCGGGGAATGGAGTGACGGTCCAGATGATAGAATTAGTAGTCCTCACTATTCTATGAAATAGTGTGATAATAAATGTATTGAGGACTCCATTTGAAATTTGAATCTTGTGAGACCCAGTTTTATCAATAAAGATTTAAATTTTGTTGAAATAATTTTTAATATTATGGTGTGAATTTAAGATAATATTATAGTTGTGGGTAGTATTTATAAATTTTGCAAAGTATGCAAGTGGTTATATTATATTCGATTGGTGGGGAATATTAGGTTTAGCGAGGAATATTAAATACAACTGGCTCAATCATTGGTGGACTCCTGTGAAATTATTATTTTGATTGAGAAAACGACAAAAATATTTTATTGAAATAACGGCGGAAGTTTTCTGGTAGTTCTTGTTGAACTACTCATTAGTAAAAAATGCGATGTCGTGTGGTTGCATAGTAGCACTACGGTATTGATTATTGATGCTTATGTGAAAGTCACTTTCAGGTTTGATTCCATTATTGTCGATTAATAATATGAATTATTATAAGCGATAATGACGTTTTGTTTTATTAAGTATTATTAACGTAATAAAAAGCGAAACATCTTTTATATAAAATAGAATACTTTATTAAAGTTATTACATAAATAGAATATATTATATTTTATTATGCATAGTGTTGCGTAGTGTTTTTGCATAGTGTTTTGCATAGTATTGCATAGTGTTTGCATAGTAAAATGTTTTTATATAAATAGAATATATTATATTTTATTTAAAAGATTTTTCTTTAAATATGGACCGTCGAGATTAAAGTAAATCGATGCAGATAGTTCATGGATTAATTCTTATGCATTCCATTTTCCTATAAATAGAAGCTCATTCCTTCATTTATTTTCTTACGAATTCATTGAAACTCTGAGAGAAAATTATAGAGAGAAGCTATAGAGAGAAAATTATAGAAAGAAGAAGAGTATTATACTACTTCACTACTTACATATTCAGGTTCTTTTACGGTGAAGGGTGTTATTCTTTCTTCTTGAAGAGAACTTACATTATTCCATTCATTATTATTACATTGAAATAACTTTTGTAAAAGTGGCATACCTATACATAACTTTGTGTCGCGGCATACCTATACTTGGTGAAATCCTTATGTTATTCCATTGCTTATTATTACATTGGAATAACTTTTGTATCTGTGATTTACCCTATACTTGGTGACATTCTTCTATTATTACATTGGAACATCACATGCATGTGTTTTTTAGGACACTGGTTCCGTTTTTATTATTACTGTTGGAACATCACATGCGTATGTTTTTACAGGACCTGTTCCGTCTTTATCGATACATTGGAATATCCTGTCACGTGTGTTTTACAGGATCTGGTTCCATCTTTATTATTACATTGGAACATCTTGTGGTTGTGAATTTCACGACTTTGTTCCGTTATTATTATTACATTGGAATAACTTATCTATCTCTGAATCTGCATGCATGGTGATTTCTTTTGTTATTCCATTCTTTATTATACCCAGGTTGGTTAAAACTTTGACTTCTATACTCCATGAAATTAGTAGAATATCCTTGATATTTGCGTTTCATCCAATATCTTTTCATGGAAATATTCTTGATCATTCTTGAATTTTACTCTCTGAAACATGTATCATGTTGACAATTTGGGCGTTAATAATTCATGGATTAAATAATTCTTGAACTTGTTTTATTGAATTACTTATGTCATTGTCATCATCCTCATATTATATTATGTTATCTTTGGCTTACGTGCATAGATGAACTTAGTATGATTATGACCGAGGATCATTCTATTATAATCATGACTTGATATAAATGATGTGACAAAAGTCCTCGGTGGCACGTAATGCGATGATGGATAGTTTTTTGGTATGATTATGACCGGGGGTGATTCTTTATATAGTCATGACCATTGATAATTTGATGAAAATCCTTAACCGTGGTAAATGATGATGATTAAATGTGGTGGTTTATTTATTAATTTGAGTCGTGATAAAATTGATGAAAACCTTTTAAAACCTAAAAGATAGTAGACTTTATTCTCTACTTGACTCTTTTAATGGATTGCTTATTCCGTGCAGTTAAAAGCTGGTTTATCTATTGTATTTTATCGGTTTAACCTTTGTTGAAAAGCTAATGATAATTTATTACCATTATCTTAGTCATAATATTTCTTCTTGGGCTAGTTGAGCTCACCCTTTCTTTCACCGTGTTCTCTTGAAATGAGAACATAATTTGGGACGAGTCGGGAAGCGAAGTAATGGTCGAGAGGATAGCATTAGTAGTCCTCACTATTCTACGTGAAATAGTGTGATAATAGTTATAATGAGGACTCCTTTTGAGTTTGTATAATATATAGTAGACAATATTTGTATTCAAACTCATGGTTTATGTCGTATTATACCACGACGAGTTATATTAGTAAGTTGTATTTGAATTTATGTACCATGTAAGTGGCGACTCAAGATGGGTGGCGTATACCTAATTTTGGGGCGTTACGGTTAATTATCGAGCTTAGGATATGATCCACAGCTGGCTAAGATGCTGAGATAAGAACTAGGAGGGAGGCGAGGAAATTCCTTCGCTAGTATGACCTACCTAAGTTTATTTGTTATTTAATTGGTCGGTCAGAGTATAGGGATAATAATTGATATATTAATTAACCCTTATGTTGTGGCAGTGTTTGGAAATGGCAGCTGAAAATATTCACAATGGAGTGAATGTGACCGTTGTGACACCTTTAATCACTAATCGTCAGTTAATGCGATGTCGGACGAGGAACAAATTAGAGATATCCACGTAGTGAATGAAGAACTAATTGTTGCACTTGAGCTAGTTGCGAGTAGCAATGAGAGTGAGGAAGAAGAGGAAGAAGAGGAACCCGAGAGGAGAATTGGTTAGAAGAAATTTATGATCAAAACTTAGAATTACAAAAATCGTGTTCGTGAGCTAGAAGAACGGGTTGAAGAACGGAGCAACTACGGTAATGGAACAAAGGGATACTGACAATTCAAAATTGGGTTACCCGATATGTGATGCTCGAACAAAAAATCACGCTTTGGCGAGGTGTAAGATATTAAAGTTGGAATCGAGAATTTAAAAATCAAAGATCGACTAAAAGAAGAAACAAGCGAATGAAGGAGAATGGGTGATGTGGGTAAAAAGCACGCACAACGTTTGATAGTGTGAAAAAGACGTCAGATCGAATAATGCCAAAATAGATGAAATGGACTTTGCTTTTTGAATGACAATTGGGAGAACCCGACATCGAATTGGAATTACCACATGCAAAGCGGTCAACCCAAATTCGATATGGATCGGAGAATAATGATTCAAATCATGGATCGAGAATGCGAAGAAGCACTTAAGGGTGGAATGTACCCTATAGTAAAAAGTCAAACTTCGATAATTTAAGCGAGGCGTTTATCGAGAAACCCGAGCGAAGTTATTACGGGTAAGTTAATTATAAATTCTGAAGTCTATACCTTATTAGATCTGGGTTCTACCCATTCTTTTATCTCTTTGCTTTGCGTTCAACGTTTAAATTTGACTCAGGAAAAATTAGACTTTGATTTATCTATTGAAACTTCGTTGGGAGAAACCTTCGTTACCTCTCAACATTTATTAATCTTCATTGTTTCAAATAAACACTTTCACGTTACTGTCGATTTTATCTCTTTGAAAATACTTGCCTTTGAGGTAATTTTTTGAAAGCGATTGATTAACTACTCATTATTCTTTTTGTAAGGTTGTTAGCTTTCATATTCCTAACCAACCTCATTATACAATTCAAAGTAACCAAACCCTAAAGTTAATCAACATTATATCAAGCCATAAGTAAAGAGCCCGAACCTTTCGTTGTTGACTTCCTTGTGTGGAATGCACGAAGCCGGACTTTACTGTAGGCTACATCGTGAATGAAGATGGCAAGTTGATAGGTATCATTGTGAGGTGCCATCCGTGTTAAGGGATAGAAGTCACGATTGGTATTAATGTGACGTCTTATCCAAGTCTTGGACGAGAGTAATGATTTTGAATGATATTTCTATCATTAATAAATTTCTTGGCGTATTCTTGAAGACTTCTAGCCTACCTAGGCGTGAAATCGAATTTTGTATTGACCCAGTACAAAACCCATTTCTTAAACCCTCAAATATTTCTTCAACTAAAAGGATGCATTTTACGAGGATTATGATGAAAGTCATAATAAAAGCATTGGACTAATGAAAATCATGGGTATATGAAGTATTAGTAAGTTTTATGATGAGTTATGTTGGTTATTATGTGAAAACATGAAAGTTTCTTAGAAATCACAAAGAGTTGAAAATCGATTTTGGTGAAAAGCGTAACATAAAATTCAATTGACCATATCTCCTATTATATTTTGAATTTTGAGTGTGGTCAAGTCCTAGAGTTAGATCTATGAGTTACCTAACTAATCCAAGTGGAATTAATGGAAAAGGTGTTGTAGATTTTTGTGTGGACTGATTTTTAGCAAAGGAGGCCAAAGCGGTAAATTTTGAAAATACTACTTGCCCAGAAACTTGAAGGGATGTTTCGGCCACTTAAATTATGAAAAATTATGGCCTTTTGGGACATGAAAGTATATGGTATAAAAGTACCTCCTGTCCAAAAATGAGCTCATTACGACTTAAAATGAGCAAGTTATGACTATTTCAATATTTAGGTTTTTCCGAATGAAACGCTATAACCGAAGTTCTATAACTCAGATGACCATGAAATTTAAACTGGAAGCTCATGTTAACATGTGTAAGGTCCTGCCAAGATTTGGGAATTTTGGAGTTAAACTTGAGGTAGCTAATTTCTTAAGGAATTAAGTGGAAATTGATTTTTGAAAAATAGTAAATGAATTTTAAAATTAGAGAAAAATATATTTTCATTATGGGACTATATTATACTAAATCCCAGAAAAGAAATATTTTTGGGACTAATTTGGTATTTTCATGAAAATAGTTTAATTCTGAACATATGAGTTAAATATGTTATGTGAAGTAACAAAGTTGAAAATAGGATTTTATGGCTAGAGAATCCTATATAGAGTATATGCATATTTTTTGATGAGGATTTGATAATTGGTGATGATATTTTATGAGTATGGCATTTTTGAATGATTAAATGCATTATATGGTAAAAAGCGTAAACAATTGAGAAAATTGTTTATTATTTAGGAAGTGATTAAAATATTGTTATAATATTAATGTTATTAGATTATGAGATTATTAAGTGATTGATAACATGGGGATATTTTTGAATCTGGATAAATTATTTTATAAATGTTTAATATTTATCCTTTATCTCATTTGATTGATTCTTTATATCATTATCCTCATGTTTATATTATGTTGAAAGTCATCATCTGGCTGTGGTGCGTAGATGGACTTGGTATGATTATGACCGAGGATTGTTACGGTATAATCATAATTAGTAATTGAAAACACAATTATCTTTGGTAGTAGTGCATGGATAATTTGTGGTCGTGATACTAATGAATACACAATTATCTTTGGTAGTAGTGCATGGATAATTTGTGGTGCGTGATACTAATGAATACACAATTATCTTTGGTAGTAGTGCATGGATAATTTATGGTCGTGATACTAATGAATACACGATTATCTTTGGTAGTAGTGCATGGATAATTTATTGGTCGTTGATACTAATGAATACACAATTATCTTTGGTAGTAGTGCATGGATAATTTGTGGTCGTGATACTAATGAATACCACGATTATCTTTGGTCGTAGTGCATGGATAATTTGTGATCGTGATCTTAATGAATACACAATTATCTTTGGTAGTAGTGCATGGATAATTTGTGGTCGTGATATCTAATGAATACACGATTATCTTTGGTAGTAGTGCATGGATAATTTGTGGTGCATAATCTTAATGAATACACATTATCTTTGGTAGTAGTGCATGGATAATTTGTGGTCGTGATCTTAATGAATACACAATTATCTTTGGTAGTAGTGCATGGATAATTTGTGGTCGTGATCTTAATGAATACACATTTATCTTTGGTAGTGGTGCATGGATAATTTGTGGTGCGTGATCTTAATGAATACACGATTATCTTTGGTAGTAGTGCATGGATAATTAAATGGTCGTATTAATAATAATGAATATCCTTGGCACGTAGTGCGGGGATGATTCGATGATATGGATTAATTATTGAAATGAGTCTCGTGATGAAATATTAATTCATGGATGTAGTAAAAAATCATCTTTGGTCGTAGTGCATTGATAGACTTGGTATGATTATGACCACGGATTATTGGTATAATCGTATGTAATTAATTGAAAACACGAATATCCTTAGCCAAGATGAAGTGCATGGATAATTCATGGTTGTGATATATTGTCGAGTCTCGATTATTATTGGTTTCTGATTATATATCTTTGGCACATGGTGAAGATGAATTGTTAATAAATATCTTTGGTCGTAGTGCATTGATAGACTTGGTATGATTATGACCACGGATTATTCGGTATAATCATGGCCAGTAATTGAAAACCACGAATATCCTTAGCGATGGTGCATGGATAATTCATGGTTGTGATACTATTAAGGTTGAGTCTCAAGATGTTATTGGTTTTACGATTATATATCTTTGGCTGTAGTGCAAAGATGAATTGTTAATAAATATCTTTGGCACGATGTGCAAGATGAATTGTTAATGAATATCTTTGGTAGGATTGCAAAGATGAACTTAATATTTTCAACGATAAAGGTATTCAAGGTATCCTCACCTCTTTATCATACCAGTGCGTACCACAATTTCGAGGCGAAATTCCATAAGGAAGGGAGATTGTGAGACCCAGTTTTATCAATAAAGATTTAAATTTTGTTGAAATAATTTTTTAATATTATGGTGTGAATTTAAGATAATATTATAGTTGTGGGTAGTATTTATAAATTTTGCAAAATATCTGAAGTGGTTATATTATATTCGATTGGTGGGAGAATATTAGGTTTAGCGAGGGAATATTAAATAAATGGCTCAATCATTGGTGGACCCCAGCGAAATTATTGTCGGATTGAAAAAGCGACAAAAATATTTTATTGAAATAACGGCGGAAGTTTTACTGGTAGTTCTTGTTGAACTACTTTCGGTAGTAAAAGTGCGATGTCGTGTGGTTGCATAGTAATAGCTACACGGTATTGATTATTGATCTTATGTGAAAGTCACTCGGTTTGATTCCATTATTGTCGATTAATAATATGAATTATTATAGCGATAATGAAGTTTTGTTTTATTAAATATTATTAACGTAATAAAGCGAAACATCTTTATATAAAATAGAATACTTTATTAAAGTTATTACATAAATAAAATATATTATATTTTATTATGCATAGTGTTGCATGTAGTGTTTTGCATAGTGTTTTGCATAGTATTGCATAGTGTTTGCATAGTAAAATGTTTTTATATAAATAGAATATATTATATTTTATTTAAAAGATTTTTCTTTAAATATGGACCGTCAGTTAAAGTAAATCAATCAGATAGTTCATGGATTAATTCTTATGCATTCCATTTTTCTATAAATAGAAGCTCGTTCCTTCATTATTTTCTTACGAATTCATTGAAACTACAGAGAGAAATTATAGAGAAAGCTATATAGAAAATTATAGAAAGAAGAAGAGTATTCTACTTCTTCACTTCTTCTATATTCGGTTCTTTTTACGGTAAGGGGTGTTATTCTTTCTTCTTGAAGAACTTACATTATTCCATTCATTATTATTACATTGGAATAACTTTTGTAAAAGTGGCATACCTATACATAACTTTGTATACTGGCGTACCTATACTTGGTGAAATCCTTATGTTATTCCATTGCTTATTATTACATTGGAATAACTTTGTATCTGTGATTTACCTATACTTGGTGACATTCTTCTATTATTACATTGGAACATCACATGCATGTGTTTTTTACACCTGACTGATTAAGATTTTATTATTCATTGGAACATCACATGCATGTGTTTTACAGGACTGGTTCCGTCTTTATCATTCTGTTGGAATATCCTATCGTGTGTTTTACAGGATCTGGTTCCATCTTTATTATTACATTGGAACATCACAGTGGTGTGAATTTCACACGACTGGTTAGTTATTATTATTACATTGGAATAACTTTTGCATCACGAATCTGCGCATACATGGTGATTTCTTTTGTTATTCCATTCTTTATTATACCCAGGTTGGTTAAAACTTTGACTTCTATACTCCATGAAATTAGTAGAATATCCTTGATATTTGCGTTTCATCCAGATATCTTTTCATGGAAATATTCTTGATCATTCTTGAATTTTACTCTCTGAAATAGTATCGTGTTGACAATTTGGGCGTTAATAATTCATGGATTAAATAATTCTTGAACTTGTTTTATTGAATTACTATGTCATTGTCATCATCCTCATGTTATATTATGTTATCTTTGGCTTACGTGCATAGATGAACTTAGTATGATTATGACCGAGGATCATTCGGTATAATCATGACTTGATATAAATGATGTGACAAAAAGTCCTCGATGGCTGTGTAATGCGGTGATGGATAGTTTTTGGTATGATTATGACCGGGGTGATTCGGTATAGTCATGACCATTGATAATTTGATGAAAATCCTTGGCCAGTGGTAGTGGGGATGATTAAATGTGGTGGTTTATTTATTAAAATTTGAGTCTCGTGATAAAATTGATGAAAACCTTTTAAAACCTAAAAGATAGTAGACTTTATTCTCTACTTGACTCTTTTAATGGATTGCTTATTCAATTATGAGTTAAACCGGTTGTCTATTGTATTTTATCGGTTTAACATTGTTGAAGGCTAATGATAATTTATTACGCATTATCTTAGTCATAATATTTCTTCTTGGGCTAGTTGAGCTCACCCTTTCTTTCAACATTATTCTCTTGGAAATGAGAACATAGGTTTGGACGACGAGTCGGGAGAGCAGTAATGGTCGAGAGGATATCATTAGTAGTCCTCACTATTACGTGAAATAGTGTGATAATAGTTGTAATGAGGACTCCTTTTGAGTTTGTATAATATCTAGTAGACAATATTTGTATTCAAACTCATATGGTTTATATGTAAATATTGTACACACAGTTATATTAGTAAGTTGTATTTGAATTTATGTACCATGTAAGTGGCGACTCAAGATGGGTGGCGTATACCTAATTTTGGGGCGTTACAAATACATGTAGAAAGACAATATTCGTTTTAAAACACTCGGTTTATGTCTTGTCGTATTTTACACGACAGTTGTATTTGAATTGTGTACCATGTATTTGACGACTCAAGATGGGTGATGTATACCTATTTTGTGGGCGTCACACTAATAAAATCAAAATTTATATATATATATATATATATATATATATATATATATATATCTTAATTAAGACTTAATTAATATACCTATATATAAATTATCCTATTAATTTAAATTAGTAATTTAAATACTATCAATCATATTGATATATTTAAATCTTTACAATTTAAATTAATTCCCTTTAATTATGTTCTATGTGTGACCTATAGGTTATTATTACGTTGGCAATAATTTTAAAATCATATTATAAAATTATAAACAAAGGAGCGACATCTAATCTTTTGCATCACCGCTACCCAAGTAATAATAAGATCGATGATTTGATGCAACCTTTTCGTGACCAATGTTTTAATGTAATTTAATCCTTTTAACCTTAATATCCTAGATTAAACTTGAGTCATGGAATGTGTCATACTCTTCATAATTTAATCTGAGTTTTTCTTCATCAATGAGTAAACTATATGAAACAAATCACTATTTGAGCATGGCCATGCATTTCATAGTCTTACTCAATCAAGAGGCCTATGGATATCACCCCTAATACATAGGAGGGTTAAATTCCATCTAGATCACTCATATTCCTCACACGATTCATGATGTACCCAATAATCATCTTTATTTTCCACCCTATTAAAGGTGACTTTTGATGATATCAAAGTACATAAATTCTCGTGTAGTAATATAGTGATTTCAGGTCGGAGGATCATTACATCATTGTCACTATGAGAATCGCTAATTACACTTCGCATAATGCTCCACAGAATTCTCATGGTGGGTATGTCCTGTACATCATTCTCTAACACGTACCTATGCATTGACTTAATATCTCATATATTTATGACCAATGAGATTTGGTCATCAGTCAATCCACATACTAGTTTTAATGCATCATTGTTGTCCCATCAACAATGATACTCGACTAGGGACATTTAAGAGCAATGATACTAATTGTAATTATATAATCTCATGTTCAAGTCATATACTTGAAACTATATAATTTGTATAACTATTCTAAGGAATTTTATTATGTTAACATTTATATAACGCAGTAAATAAAACCATAATAAAATCATTCATTTATTCAATCAAATATAATATCGAAATGTTAAGCAATTATATCAAATAATTGGCCTGTAGGGCACTAACTCTAACAGTCTCCCACTTACACTAGAGCCAATCACTCATGTATCTAATACCCATGGAACTAGTGTGACCGTCGTGCTTCTGCTACGATAAAGCCTTCGTTAGTGGATGTGCAACATTATCATCTGTTGGCACTCTTCTTATATGTACATCTCCTCTATCAATGATTTCATGGATGAGATGGTACCGCCTAAGTATATGCTTGGATCATTGGTGAGATCTGGGTTCCTTAGCCTGTGCAATGACTCCATTATTATCACAGTATAGCTTAACCGGATCAACAATGGTTGGAACAACACCATGTTCAGTGACAAACTTTTTAATCAATACAGCTTCCTTGGCTGCACTAGAAGCAGCAATATACTCAGCCTCTGTTGTAGAATCGGCTACTGTCTCTTGCTTCGATCTCTTCCAGCTAATAGCACCACCATTAAGGCAAAACACAAAACCTGACTGAGACTTATAGTCATCATTGTCAGTCTGGAAACTAGCATATGTGTAACCCTTTACTACCAGTTCGTCTTCACCTCCATATACCAAGAATGAATCCTTAGTCCTTTTCAGGTACTTGAGGATATTCTTGACTGCTGTCTAGTGACCTTCACCTGGATTCGACTGGTATCTTCTCGTCACGCTCAAAGTATACGAGACATTCGGATGAGTACATATCATTGCATACATGATAGATCCAATTGCTGAAGCATAAGGGATCTTTCTCATATGCTCCTCATCATCTTGTGATTTAGAACATTGGGCCTTAGAGATCTTTATACCACGAGTCACGGGTAAGTGTCCTCTTTTCGCCTTTTGCATGCTGAATAGTTTCAACACTTTATCAATATATGTACTTTGACTTAGGTCGTGCATTTTTCTCGATCTATCTCTATAGATCCTGATACCTAAAATGTAGGTTGCATCGTCTAAATCTTTTATGGTGAAATATTTTCCTAACCATGTTTTTACAGCCTGTAAGGAAGGAATGTCATTCCCAATAATTAATATGTCGTCAACATATAATACTAGGAATACAATGTGACTCCCACTAACCTTCTTATACACACAAGGTTCATCTTCATTTTTTATAAAGCCAAACTCTTTGACTGCTTCATCAAATCAAAGATTCCAACTCTAAGAGGCTTGCTTCAATCCATAAATGGATCGCTGCAGCTTACATACCTTTCCAGCATCCTTTGGAGTGACAAAATCCTCAGGTTGTGTCATATACATTTCCTCAAGGAGATTTCTGTTAAGGAAAGTAGTTTTGACATCCATCTGCCAGATTTTGTAATCGTAAGAGGTTGCAATAGCATGTAAGATCCTGATGGATTTAACCATTTCCACTGGAGAGAAGGTTTCATCATAGTCAACACCTTGAACTTGTTTGTAACCTTTTGCTACCAGTCGGCCTTTGTAGGTTTGTATATTACCATCCATGTCGGTTTTCTTCTTGAAAACCCACTTACACCCGATTGGTTTTACCCCTTCGGGTGGATCAACCAAAGTCCATACTTGGTTAGTATACATGGAATCCATCTTAGATTTCATGGCTTCAAGCCATTTCTCAGAATCTGGTCCATTCATAACTTCTTGGTAAGAAGCATGCTCATCCTGATCTATGAGCATCACATCGTCATTTTGAGTCACAAGATATCCATAATATCTCTCAGGCTCTTGGCGTGTCCTACCAGATCTACGAATGCCTCGTGTAATTTAAACAGGTTCACTTTCCACAATGTCTTGTGGTTCCTGCTCACGTTCCAACTCAAGTTCAATGATATTTTGTGGTTCTCTAATTTCTTCGAGTTCTACTTTCCTCCCACTATTTCCTTTAGAGACAAATTCTCTTTCTAGAAAAATACTAGTTCAAACAACAAACACTTTGTTCTCAGAAGGTTTGTAGAAATAATACCCTTTTATTTCCTTTGGGTATCCCACAAAATTACATTTCTCAAATTTGGGTCCGAGCTTGTCAGAATCCAGACGTTTTACAAACGCTTCGCAACCCCAAATCTTCATGAACGACATACTAGGACGTTTCCCAGTCCACATCTCATATGGTGTATTCTAAACCGTCTTTGTAGGAACACAGTTAAGTGTGAATGCGGTTGTCTCTAGGGCATGACCCCATAAGCTTATTGCAAGATCCGCATGACTCAACATTGATCGTACCATGTTCAACAAAGTGTGATTCCTCCTCTCAGATACACCATTCCATTGTGGTGTTCCAAGTGGAGTGAGTTATGATATAATACCACACTCCTTTAGAAGGTCATCAAAGTCTTGGCTTAAGTATTCACCTCATCTATCGGATCGAAGGGATTTTATGCTTTTGCCAAATTAGTTTTGAACTTCATTCTTGAATTCCTTGAACTTTTCAAAGGATTCAATTTGTGTCTCATAAGATACACATATCCATATCTACTAAAGTCATCCGTAAATGTAATGAAGTAATGAAACCTACCTCTTGCTAACGAACTCATGGGGCCACATACATCACTATGTATAAGTCCCAATACATCACTAGCCCGCTCACTATGTCCAGTGAAAGGGGCTTTAGTCATCTTGCCTAATAAACAAGACTCATATCTTTCATATGATTCAAAATCAAATGAATCCAAAAACCCATCTTTATGGAGTTTGGATATGCGTTTCTCATTTATATGGCCTAAACGATAATGCCAGAGATATGTCGGATTTGAATCATTTGATTTAAATCGTTTTGTATTTATGTTATAGATAGACATTTCTAAGTCAAGAATATAGAGACCATTAAACAATTGTGCAACACCATAGCATATATCATTTAAGTAAAACGAACAATGGTTGTTCTTTATTATAAATGAAAAACCTTTCTTGTCCAAATAAGAAATAGAAATAATGTTTTTTCTTATAGCAGGCACATAATAACAATCCTCTAATTCTAATACTAGCCCAGTGGGCAAAGATAAATGATAAGTTCATATGACCAGTGCAGCAACTTTTGCTCCATTCCCAACTCATAGGTCAACTTCTCCTTTCGCCAAAGTCCTACTCTTTTGGAGTTCCTGCACAATAACACAAATATGAGAACCACATCCAGTATCCAGTACTCATGATGTAGAAGTAGACAAGTTGACTTCTATAACATTTATACCTGAATCAGAAGTCGCACTTCCTTTTCTTTTCTTCACATCTTCCAAATAAGCATGACAGTTCCTCTTCCAGTGACCAGGTTTTCCACAGAAGTGATAATCACCTTCTTTAACCACCCCACCTTTAGGTTTTAAAGCCTGTTTGGTTTTGGAATTGGGTTTGGCAAAAGAATTAGATCCTATCTTCTTATTGCCTTTCAAATTTCCCTTAGCATTCCCCTTTTGCACCATCATTATGGGACCGGGTCCTGCCCTTTTCATGTTGTTCTCGGCAGTTCTTAACATGATCAATAACTCGGTAAAATTGTATCATCATATATCATACATATCGAAAACAATATAATCAATTTCAGATCGGTAAAATTGTATCATCATATATCATATATATCGAAAATAATAAAACACGTAATCTGAATTAATCGTTTCGCAAGTAGCTCTAATACCACTGTAGTGGGGTTTCGGCACATAAACGCAGCGGAAATAAAACAAATTTTCAAAGCAATTTCGAAACCCTAAAATAGGATCCATGCGAAAACCATATTAATTCAGTTGTTAGAAATTTATACCGATTATTGAAGGTGAAATTTCTGTGATCAAATTTCCAGTGTAATCCAAACGAACCGCGCCTCTACGGTATCCGCACGAACGCCCCGAAAATCATCGTACGATCTGCAGTAAAAGGAACTGTGGTACTAGCCACCAAGGATGAGGATTTCTAAACTGTTTCTCTCTAGTCTCTCTCTAAGAGCGGCTATGGTTTTGGTTAATGATTTTCATCCCTAAAATGGCTGCTACATGTCATATATATAGCGGTTAAAAAGGGATTAATCAAAAACCTAATAAAATCCGAATTTATTTATTTATATATATATATATATCTTAATTAAGTCTTACTTAATTAATATACCTATATATAAATTGTCCTATTAATTTAAATTTGTAATTTAAATACTATCAATCATATTGATATAATTTAAATTAATTCCCTTTTAATTACGTTCTATGTGTGTGACCTATAGGTTATTATTACGTTGGCAATAATTTTAAAATCATATTATAAAATTATAAATAAAGGAGCGAAATCTAATCTTGCATCATCGCTACCCAAGTAATAATAAGATCGATGATTCGATGCAACCTTTTACGTGACCGGTGTTTCAATGTAATTTAATCCTTTTAACCTTAATATCCTAGATTAAACTCAAGTCATGGAATATGTCATACTCTTCATAATTTAATTTGAGTTTTTCTTGATTAATGAGTAGACTATATGAAACAAATCACTATTTGAGCATGGCCATGCATTTTATAGTCTTACTCAATCAAGAGGCCTATGGATATCACCCCTAATACATAGGAGGGTTAAATTCCATCTAGATCACTCATATTCCTCACACGATTCATGATGTACCCAATAATCATCTTTATTGTCCACCCTATTAAAGGTGACTTTTGATGATATCAAAGTACATAAATTCTCATGTAGTAATATATTGATTTCAGGTCGGAGGACCATTACATCATTGTCACTATGAGAATCGCTAATGACACTTCGCATAATGCTCCACATATAATTCTCATGGTGGGTCTGTCCAGTACATCGTTTTCTAACACGTACCTAAGCATTGACTTAATATCTCATATATTTATGACCAATGAGATTTGGTCATCAGTCAATCCACATACTAGTCTTAATGCATCATTGTTGTCCCATCAACAATGATACTCGACTAGGGACATTTAAGAGCAATGATACTAATTATAATTATATAATCTCATGTTCAAGTCACATATTTAAAACTATATAATTTGTATCACTATTCTAAGGAATTTTATTATGTTAACATTTATATAACGCAGTAAATAAAACCATAATAAAATCATTCATTTATGCAATCAAATATAATATCGAAATGTTAAGCAATTATATCAAATATTTGGCCTCTAGGGCAATAACTCTATTATCTTTATCATATTCATGTAGTGTGACAGCATAGATAGGATAAAGAATACTAGACACTTAAAATGTAACAAGATATTCATGATGCATGCAGCATGATGCAAATGTATTATGCATGTGGTTTGTTGGACCATTTTCCAACGGGATGTGATGACTGTTATCCTCATAACTTGTGATGGGGACTGTAATTATCACAGATAACCCTGACAAACTGCTTGGATGTGTGGTCCAAAGTTCTCAGGAACTTCAAGGATGTTGACGTCGGGGTCATCATCGAAGTCCTTAATCCTTGCTATAGATTTTCCACCATAGATGTTCTTCTCATGTGCAAGACTTTGTGGGGATGTATTTTGCCTTTTGAGGATGTGTATAACATATTCCATCATCGGTCCTCCCCGATGAGGATGTTCTTCCCTGGTTTGCATCGCCAGGTCTTTCCAATGTTCTGTTGGAGTTACTGCCAACAGTTTATGTTTGTCAGGGTTGCCTGACCCTCGTTGAAATGTACATCAACTGATAAAATCCCTAATGTGGATAATGCCAAGGCTGCTTAACCTTTGTTGATGTGTGCATCAACGGTTGAAATTATCGGATGGTTTCTGATGCTTCGATGGGTTTACTCGCCATCGGCTGAGTGTTGTCAAGGTTGCTTGACCTTCGTTGACATGTGCATCAATGGCTGAATTGTATTAAGTTCCCGCTGGGGGAGAAGTGCTTTGGAGTTACGACCCCAAACTGATGGCATCGGACCTTCATTAGGTATTACAGAATGTAGTTTGCAATAATTGTGATCATTGATATAGTAAGCATGTGTTTGGGCGAATACCAATGAGTGACATGTAGACCCGCAATTTGGTCCATAAAAACCAAGATTTCAGGCTAATTCACTCAATTGTGTAGCATCTTTTTCCCTGATTTGGCCCTTTTAACGTGAGAGAACTCCTTTGCAACTCGAACTGGACTGAGCCGGAGGGGTGGGTCCCACCGAGAGGAGCCGCAGGTATACCTGCGGCCAACCGTGGGTTACCTTTAAGGCAGTTGTGGCTTTCACAAGTCACTTTCAAGCTACGCCGCACAGGAAATCTGAGAGCTTTTCTTCAGATCTGCTAAGTTTAGGCGTCTTTCTGCAAATTATGTCACCATACAAGTGTTCTACACTGCCTTTGAAACGTATACATGTCTTTTTTTCTAGTTTCTATCCATTGGAAAAAGACTTTTTATATGAAATGCGTCTAAACACATAGTAATGAATATGCATGCTCATATGTCTTGATAAAAAATGTTTAACATAGTAAATGTTAGTATTAAACTATGTTTAACATAATTATGTGAAAAAATTTGACTTTTGAAACAATCAAATTTGTACCTTTTTCTGCTATTTCTTATCTTATTTGAGGACAAATGAGCAAAGGTAAGTAAACAAAGCAATCCTGGTATTTTAATCTACCTTCATGGATTGTGACTTTGATATTTTCATGCATTAAAGGATATTTATGATTGTGGGTAGGTGTGCTACTGAATGGCCACCTATTCATGCCTATGTGCATGTGGATAGTCCTATTTACAAAGGAGACTCTGGCAAAAAAATTTCCAAAAGCCTAGGCATTGGGTAGACATTGTGACACCCCCAAAACAGGTATACATCACCCATCTTGAGTCGCCAGATACACACTACATAAATCAAATACAAACTTAATTATACAACTATCGTGTAAAATACGACAAAACATAGCTGAGAGTTTAAACACGAATATTGCCTTCTAGATAATATCCACACGCAATGGAGTCCTCATTACAATTATTATCACACTGTTTTATAAAAATAGTGAGGACTACTATAGCCACCATCTCTGGACCATCACTCCATTCCCCGACTAAATCACGCCTATATTCTCATTTCCTAAAGAGAACAATGAAAGAAAAGGGTGAGCTCAAACTAGCCCGAAGAAGAAATATTATGACTAAGATAATGCGAGATAAATTATCCTTAGCCTTCAACAAAGATAACAACCGATAGAATACAATAGACAACAAGTTTAAGCTGCAGCGGAATAAGGGTACTTGATTCCACGGGATTTGGTGTTCAATTTGTACAAATATCATCTATCTATCTACCCATAATAAATGCAAACCATGCAATAGATAGAAATAAAATCTTCCCCTTAAGGGTTACAACATCCGAATAATAATACAATCCCAGGTTAAACTAACCTTAAACATCTGTGCGGAATCATAAACAAATAAGTCTTAAACAACATCATTAACTCAAGTCTTAAACAAAATACATCATCATATAAAAATAACAAGTCTTCATCACTTGCTAACTTTGCCCTTGCCTTTACTAGTGGAAGGTTCATCAGTTCTTTCGTTCTTAACTGCAATGTTATTATTAAGCAAGAGTGAGCACTATTGCCCACAAGTATAATAATGAAATAACAGTATAATAACATGCGAGTAAATCAAAGACATCTGAATAAAAGCTCAACTTTTGAATCAAGAATGAATAACAAGAATCAAAAGAATTCTGAGGGTCATAAGACCTTGAACTATGTCCTAGGTTATCAAGGGTTATACTTGAAACCTTTAACGATCGTAAAGACTATGGACCTTTCTACTTTCGTACTTAGGGGATCGACCCTTAGTACCATACTGTGCACAATATCTTAACACTAACGCATAAGTAAATCCCTTTGCAGGGTTGTTCATCTCAGTTTGACATTCGAGTCCGCACCAAAGGAAGTTTGGTTTGGATAATTCAATAAGGGTTCTGAAATTTAGAACGTTCATCAACTAAGGACTAGTTGAATCAATAAAGTTCACTAGTCTAATAAGGTTCAACAATAATGATATTCAATTTGAATAATAATCTCAAAAGTATACAATAGGACAATTATTGTATAAGCTGAATCATGCTTTGAAAAGATAATCAATCTTTAATATAACATTTGAACTTGAATAATAGTAATGATAATTTACTCGAGGTAAATAATAAACTTGAACAATAATGACAAGTAGGGTTAGGAAACTTGCCTCGTGCGTAGATTACACTTTAACTAAACACGTTCTTTGAATTTAATCCTACATACCATTCACATTCACAATACCAATTAATTATAACTTAACTAATCATCATAAACTCATTCTTTTTGTCTAAACTTTGATTATTAACTATACTTAGTCAATTTACCACTTTGTCACATAATTTACACTTCATGAATAATCAAGCTAATTATGTATTCCATAATTCAATCCACATGTAATTATGTTATTTACATGTTAAACATCTATTTTAACATCTCATTATACTTATAACATAATTTTATGTTCATTACATTAAGTTACTATCACATTGCTAGACTTAAACATTTTAAAATATCTCATTTACGGACTTTACGCGAGAGTGGTATTTTATTTATACTTTTTATATAAGTCTTATACTTTGCTTTGGCTTGGCGGCATGGCATCATATGACTTGAGCATTGCTGGACATTGGCGTGGTGAATGCTGCCTGAGTAATAGATAAGTTGGTGGCGGCATGGGCATGGCGATGACAGAAAAAACTGATTACGCGATTCGCGAAAATTGCGAACACATGCCCAAAAAAACTCAATTAAATTACTACTACACGAAATTAATCATACCCATGTGTTATAATTCATGCATAAACATAACCCAACATTTATAGAATGGTTTTAACCCATTTAAACACATAATCACGAGTTAAAATCTATAATTTCACTGACTTTGATGTTCTTGAAGGTTTTGAAAATAAAACATGAAAATTGACACTACGGATTCGTTATAACACCGAATCCGTTCGTTTAAAGTTTGGTCTCTTCGTATCAACATGTATAATAATATCTGAGTGTAAAATTTAGGAAACATTTATTATGTTTGACACACTAAAATTACGTATAAGGGCCATAAGGCCAAAAACCCAAACTCTGTAAATTTTGAAATAACAAGTCATCGTATTATGAAAACTTATGATATGGAATCATATAATATATATATAAAATATGTTATACTACTATATTATTACATATATATATATATAATATATATAATTTTTCTCTCATTTCTCAATTACGAGACATACGAGAGGTTTTTGAAAAGCCATTTTCATGAAAACTAATTGGCGTGAAATATAAATTGGGTTGAAGAGAATTACCCAGCGTAGATGAAAAGGATAACAATTCTCTCTATTTCAAATACAATTTCCCAAACTTTCTCAATAAAATTCTCAAACTCTCTCTCTCTTTTCCTCTCTCTCTTTTTTATGCTAGACTTAGCTAATAATGAAAAGAAAGAAAAGAGAATATATATATTAATCAAGCAAGCGGCGCGCGTGATGGAGTCGAGTTACCCAACAACATGGGTTAATCGCTCCCAACCTCCCTTAGTGCCATGTTTGTCTAGCTAGAATAGGTTTCAAAAACCATTTAATTTAATAAAGCTTTATCATATAGTTTAATTAATGTCACACTCCTTCATAAAATAAATCAATATCTTATTTAATTTAAAATAAAATATAATAATCATAAATTCACATAATCATATAATTAATTTTCTCATTAATTAATAATATCAAATTATTAAATCTCTAATTAATTATTAATTAATTAAAATAACATTATGCTTATTAAATATTTCATTTAATACTGATAAGCTCACATAATGACATACTTGAATAATAATTATTCTCTACATTAATTTAATAAATGTAACACATATAATTAAATTAATCTACCACAATTGCATCAATTAATTATTAAATCTAATAATTAAATCATCGAAAATATTTATTTAATTCAATAAATATTAAAATTAATTTACAAAAATCTCGTTAAATCATCTCTTTCCCCCCTTAAAAGGATTACATCCCCGAGAATCACGACTCGATAAATTCGACCCAGTTACATTCTCCCCCCCCTACAAAGATTACATCCCCGAATCGCTTTACAATAATTAAGTAAATAAATGAGGTAATTCTTCATCATATTCTCTTGAGTTCCCACGTAGCTTCTTGACGTTGTTGTGGTTCCTCCAAATTACCTTAACGAAGGTATAACTTTATTTACGAGAACTTGTTCTTTTTTTCATTCGACAATTTGAGCGAGGAATTTCTTACGTAAGATAAGTCTTTCTCAAAATGCAGGGGTTAAGTATTCAATTACATGCTTGTAATCGGCTTTGTAGGGTCGTAACACGAAAACATGGAAGGCGTTGTGGACATTCTCGAGTGATGGAGGTAAAGGCTACCTCGTCGCGACTTCTCTCGATTCTTCTGATACTTGAAAGGTCCAATAAATCTTGGGCTCAATTTTCCTTTCTTTCCGAACTGATCTTCCCTTCCGGAGAGACCTTCAAGAAAACATAACTACCTACGATTCAAACTTCGATATTTTTTACGATGTGGATCGGCGTATTTCTTCTTACGATCTTGAGCCACTACCGATCGTGCTCGGATCACTTTGACTATTTCTGTTGTCTGTTTGTACCATTACGGCCCTAGCAATTGTCTTTCACCAACTTCATCCCGATGGCGGAGTTACTTTTCTTTTAGTATATATAACAACCGTGTGGCGGCATGCCAATACTAGCGTGGTAACTTTGTTGTTGTAGCCAAACTCTACTAACGGTGGGTGATCATCCCAATTTCCTTTAAAGTCCATCACACAGGCTCTTAGCATATCTTCTAATGTTTGAATCGTTCTCTCACTCTGTCTGTCCAATCTGTTTGAGGGTGGTATGCTGTACTCATTCGCAATTGCGTACCCATGCATTCCTGAAGACGTTTCCAAAAATTTGATGTGAAGCGCGGATCCCTATCTGAAACAATTGATCTGAAACTCCGTGTGCCTCAAAAACAATCTCTTTTACGTATAACCTTGCCAATGATCTAAGTTGAATCTTATTTTGATCGGAAGGAAGTGTGCGATTTTTAAATCGATCGGTCAACGATAACCCATCTTTAACGTCGTAGCCTTTACGAGTCGTCGGAAGGCCAACCACGAAGTCCATTGTAATATGTTCCCATTTCCATTTTGGGATCTCTAATGGTTGTAGCAATCCACTTGGTCTCGATGTTCCTTTTCACTTTTCGATGGGTCGACACTTGGCAACACATTACTGCAACATCACGTTTCAAATTCGGCCACGAAATGTTGTCTAAGATCTTGGTACATCTTGGTACTACCGGGGTGAATCGAATATAATCGTGAACTATGAGCCTCGCTCAAAATGTCTTCCTTAATCTCTTGTCTTTGGCGGTACCCAAATTCTACTCTCAAATCTCGGTATTCCTTCCTTATCCATCTTAAATCTCGGTTCGGTTCCTTGAGATATCTTCTTTGTCACCTTTTACATTCTTAAATCACGAAGTTGAGCCTCCTTTACTTTATCTAGTAGAGTTGTGCAGTTGCATCTGAAATATTTTCTCATCAATCTCCATAGGATACTTCACTTCTAACTCTAGTTTCTCCATTTACGTAATTAGCTCCTCTGAAGCGATCAACATCATCAATTTCTCACGACCCTTTCTACTTAAGGCGTCGGCAACCACATTTGCTTTACGGGATGGTATAAAATCTCACGATCGTAATCCTTAATTAATTCCAACCATCTTCTTTGGCGCGTATTCAAATCATTACGTGTAAAAATATTTTTGACTCTTGTGGTCCGTATATATTTCACACTTCTCCCGTAGAGATAGTGCCTCCAAATTTTTAAAGCAAAAACAAGCTGCATTAACTCCAAATCATGGGTGGGATATCCTTCTCGTAATCCTTCAATTGTCGTGATGCATCATACTGCAATGACTTTGCCATTTTGCATCGACACACAACCAAGTCCTTTATCGACGCATCACTAAAAACAACAAAATTTCTGTATCATCCGGAAGGGATAACACGGTGTCGTACTCTCAATCTCTTCTTCATTCTTGAAAGCTCTCCTCACACTTCTCCGTCGAAACAAATTTCCACGACTTTACGAGTTAAATTAGATTAGCGGAGTTGCGATCTTGGAAAAATCTTGTATGAATCTTCTATAATATCCTGCTAATCCAAGAAAACTTCTTACTTACGGCGGGCGTTCTCGGTGATCCCGATTAATCACGGCTTCGACTTTAGATGGATCTCACCAAAATTCCATTTTTATCGATCACGTGACCAAGAAATTGTACTCGTTCAATCCAAAATTAGCATTTTGAAAACTTGGCGTACAACTTCTCCCTTCTCTCAATACTTCAACGTTAATCTCAAATGCTCTTCGTGTTCTTCTTTGGTTTTGGAATATACCAAAATATCATCTATAAATACCACTACGAACTTGTCCAAAAACGGCTTGAACACACCATTCATTAGTCCCATAAATGTTGCAGGAGCATTCGTAAGACCAAACGACATTACTAAAAATTAGTAGTGACCATATCGCGTTCTAAGCGTTGTCTTGATACATCCTCTGGCCTCACCTTGAGTTGATGATAACCAAACTTCTCAAGTCTATCTTGGAAAAGTATCTCGCTCCCTTTAATTGATCAAAGCAGTCGTCGATCCTCGGTAATGGATATCTATTTTAATCGTGACCTTATTCGGTTCTCTGTAGTCGATCTGAGCCGCATCGTTCCATCCTTCTTCTTCACAAACAACACAAGCGCTCCCCCGATCGCTCGCTCGGTTGAATGTACTTCTTGTCCAACAATTCTTGTAGTTGTACCATTAATTCTTTCATCTCTCTTTGGTGCCATTCGGTATGGTGCCTTCGATATTGGAGCAGATTCACGGCGCCCGAATCGATCACAAAATCTACCTCTCTATCTGGTGGAAGTCACGGCAAATCGTGCGGAAATACGTCGACGAAGTCCCTCACAATCGGTATCTCTTCGACCTTTGGATTCTCTTTTCGACTGTCGACTATGTAAGCTAAGTATCCTACACAGCCTTGTCTTAACAACTTCCTGGCTGCATCATCGTCGAGACAACTTCGCTTGTCTGCAGGCGACTTCTTACCATAAAACCTGACCTTTGGCGGAGTCGTAAGGTTATCGCTTCTTTGGCAATCAATTCTGACCCGTAATTGAATAACGATCCATTCCCAAAATAACGTCAAATTCCCCAAGTCGAATAGGGATAAGATCTACGTTCATGATATTACCCTTAATATCCACTCTACAGTTCTTATATACGTACTTAATGAGGATTATTTCTCTATTCATATTTTATATGTTCATGGGGTAATCCAATTCATTCTTAGGCAAATCTAAATTCTTGGCAAAATCATCGGATATAAAGGAACAAGTAGCACCGAATCAAATAATACATAAGCATTAATTTTATTGATCGAAATGATACGACACCACATCACGGGATTGAATTGCATCTTGCCGTCGTGTTGAAAGTCCGGGCGATCGATCGGTTTGTTGCGGTTGGTCGGTGATGGTTAAAGTATTTCCACTTATTATTTCCCGGTTTCCTCTGATCCGACCCTCCGATCCCTTCTTGGGACAGTCTCTTGCCGAGATGGTCCTTGAACCACAAGTAAAACAAGCACCCTTCTTTGGGTTTGGGCGGTTTGGTGCTATGTGGCCTTCGACCACAATTGTAGCACACTCTTTTTCCTTTCATACAAACTCCCGGATGGGCTTTCCATGAAGTCGGGCATGCTTGATTCTTTTCTTGATTACCTTGCTGATTTCCGATGATGAGTTGTCGTTCCATCTTTTCTTGATTGAAATTTCCACCTCTGTGCCCACTTCCTTTTGGCTTTGTTATTAATTTCACCTTCACTCTTCTTCTTCTTCTTGATCTTGATTGTACTTGGTCACCGCATCGCTTCCACCTTGGCGAGGATGGCCTTTTCCAAAACTCAAGTGAAATGTGTTTATCTGAAACATTGATACCTTCTTTGTACACCCAGGCTTTAGTCCTTGTTGAATCTTCTGGCTTTTCTTTCGTCGTGTGTGTACTTGATGCAGGCGAACCTTGCTAACTTCGTTGAATTTAGCCGCGCGTGGTCGGATGCACTCATGTTTCCTGCTTGATTCTAGAAATTGAACCTCCATCGGTTACGCGAACTAGTTGGGAAATACATTTCAAAAACATCTCTTTAAATCTCTCCCGTAATTACACCTTCACCTCCTCGCTTTTTGTTTGCTTGCCACGATAGCTAGCCTCGGACTTGACATAAACGTTGCAAAAGCGGTCTTACGGTCTTCTCTAACCCTAGCAGCGTCGAAAACTTTCTCCATTTCCATAACCCACGTTTGAGCCTCGATTGGGTTCATGGAACCTTTGAACTCTGGCGGTCCCACCACCTTGAAGTCTTTAAACGTTGTGTTTGGTGGAGCTTGAGGTTGATTGTTCATTGCTCCGGTCGATAAGTTAACTAAGCTGTTGAGCAGGATTTGCGTTGGCATTATTATTATTATTGGTTGACTCTTCTGGTAGGTAGGTTGGCGTTGTTGTCTTCTCCTTGGCGGCATATTTACATTAAATAAGCGCTTATTAGAACTTTATTTATTTCTCTAAATAGTTAAGGCATTACTTAACAATTTAACATACTCATTTAACACATCATCTCAAACAACTTGATATATTTTCATTCAAATCAAAAGTTTTAACATTAAGCGATAGCATAAGCTATATTTACATCAACTATCACGGAATAAAGAATCCACGAGGATTTAAAACATTCAAATATTCCTTCGTCATAATAAACACGTCGAAATTTACATCTAAAACTAATTAAGTTCTTCACATAATTAAATAAATCATATCATTTGTCGGTCGATTCGAGTCTTGATTAGCCTTGCTTCACGCTCTCTCTTCTAAGATGCGATACATCGTCCTGCGATCCATCATGTACAATGGTAGTCCTTGAATTGGATCGGGTACCTCAAAACTTCGATCTTGGGTCTCATTCATTGCCTTGTTAAGTGTAGAATATGTTTCCCCAATCTTCGCTTTCTTTGCGACTATCATCCTCTTACACACGATCATTTCGGCGTGATTCTCTTACCCGACCTTCCTCTGCTATGTTTCGATCTTTGGAGGTTTCCTTGATTCCTTCTTGACTTCTCTATCTCCTCGGTCTTATCTTCGGTTTGACCCTTCTCATGGACCAAATCCCATTCTACATTTCCCAGTCGTGAGTGAAGAGTCGAAATCTCCCTCTCCTTCTCCTCTAGAGTAATCTGCTGAATAATAGCTACTCGATCGGATCCTGCCTCATCTCGTAACTCCACGTTACGGTGCATTATAATGTGTCATACATCTCGGCATCAGCGGTGTCTGGTGGTAACTCCTCTTCTTCTTCTTCCTCTTCCTCAACAAATTCCTCCTCAGGATCCTCCTCAGGATCAGTCTCGGGCTCATGCTCCTGACCAACAACGGTGATCAATGGAGATGACTCCCTCTGTACCAGCTGCTCCCTAACGACATGAATGTCTCGGGGCTCCTCCTCTGTCGGTACTATAGGTACACGGGGTTCCTCCTCAGTAGGTACTATAGGTACACGGGGTTCTTCCTCCCCAGCTTGACTAGCTTCTCCAACATTCGACATCCACGACAACAAAATTTTAAGTTTTAGTTACTAAGTCGTATCATCTAACAGCATACTTTAACACATAAACACATAAGGTCTTTTATTATCTTCAATGAATTACAGAAATTCATTCTTATAACTTCGATAAGAGTTTTCCATCACTATCTTCTTTCTATAAGGCTACTACCTAAGGTTGTTCCCCCACCTAAGGTTCATAACCTCTGACTTTGATACCAACTTGTGACACCCCAAATCCGGTACTTGATTCCACGGGATTTGGTGTTCCTTTATACAAATATCATCTATCTATCTACCCATAATAAATGCAAACCATGCAATAGATAGAAATAAAATCTTCCCTTTAAGGGGTTCTGACAACATCCGAATAATAATAATAATACAATCCCGGTTAAACTAACCTTAAACATCATGCGAAATCATAAACAAATAAGTCTTAAACAACATCATTAACTCAAGTCTTAAACAAAATACATCATCATATATAAAACAACAAGTCTTCATCACTTGCTAACTTTGCCCTTGCCTTTACTAGTGGAAGGTTCATCGGTTCTTTTCGTTCTTAAGCTGCAATGTTATTATTAAGCAAGAGTGAGCACTATTGCCCACAAGTATAATAATGAAATAACGATATAATAACATGCAGTAGTAAATCAAAGACATCTGAAATAAAAGCTCAACTTTTGAATCAAGAATGAATAACAAGAATCAAAAAGAATTACGAGGGTCATAAGACCTTGAACTATGTCCTAGGTTATCAAGGGTTATACTTGAAACCTTTAACATTCGTAAGACTATGGACCTTTCTACTGTACTTAGGGGATCGACCCTTAGTACCATCTTGTGCACAATATCTTAACGCTAACGCATAAGTAAATCCCTTTGCAGGGTTGTTCATCTCAGTTTGACATTCGAGTCCGCACCAAAGGAAGTTTGGTTTGGATAATTCAATAAGGGTTATGAAATTTAGAACGTTCATCAATTAAGGACTAGTTGAATCGATAAAGTTCACTAGTCTAATAAGGTTCAACAATAATGATATTCAATTTGAATAATAATCTCAAAAAGTATACAATAGGACAATTATTGTATAACTGAATCATGCTTTGAAAAGATAATCAATCTTTAATATAACATTTGAACTTGAATAATAGTAATGATAATTTACTCGAGGTAAATAATAAACTTGAACAATAATGACAAGTAGGGTTAGGAAACATGCCTCATGCGTAGATTACACTTTAACTAAACACGTTCTTTGAATTTAATCCTACATACCACTCACATTCACAATACCATTTAATTATAACTTAACTAATAATCATAAACTCATTCTTTTGTCTAATTTTGATTATTAACTATACTTAGTCAATTTACCACTTTGTCACATAATTTACACATCATGAATAATAAGCTAATTATGTATTCAATAATTCAATCCACATGTAATTATGTTATTTACATGTTAAACATCTATTTTAACATCTCATTATACTTATAACATGTTTTATGTTCATTACATTAAGTTAACTATCACATTGCTAGACTTGAATATTAAAAAATATTTCATTTACGGACTTTACGGAGAGTGGCGTTGCGGCACCACTTTTGTACTTGGTCTTATTCTTTTGCTGCTATTGCGGTATGTATGGCATGCTGATCTGGCTGATATTGGCTTGTGCACTGATGGTATTATGGTGCGAGCCTTAAAGGCAAGCGCGAGAATGCGCCCATGGCGCGACGAACAAAAATTACGCGATTAGCGAAAATTGCGAACACACGACCAAAAACTCCAATTAAATTACTACTACACGAAATTAATCATACCCACATGTTATAATTCATGCATAAACATAACCCAACATTTATAGAATGGTTTTAACTAATTTAAACACTTAATCACAGAGTTAAAATCTATAATTTCACTGACTTTGATGTTCTTGAAGGTTTTGAAAATAAAACATGAAAATTGACACTACGGATTCGTTATAACACCGAATCCGTTCGTTTAAAGTTTGGTCTCTTCGTATCAACATGTATAATAATATACGAGTGTAAAATTTAGGGAAACATTTATGTTTGACACACTAAAATTACGTATAAGGGCCATAAGGCCAAAAACCCAAACTCTGTAAATTTTGAAATAACAAGTCATCGTATTAAAAAAAACTTATGATATGGAATCATGCAATATATATATATAACATATTATATATATCTATATTATATACATATATTACATATATCATATAATAACACAATTTCTCAATTACAGAGAGACATAACGAGAGGTTTTGAAAGCCATTTTCATGAAAACTAATTGACGTGAAATATAAATTGGGTTGAAGAGAATTACCAAGCGTAGATGAACAAGGATAACAATTCTCTCTATTTCAAATACAATTTCCCAAACTTTCTCAATAAAATTCTCAAACTCTCTCTCTCTCTTCTCTCTCTGATTTTATGCGGACTTAGCGAAATAATGAAAAGGAAGAAAGGAGAATATGATATTAATCAAGCAAGCGGCGCGCATGATGGAGTCGATTTACCCAACATGGGTAAGCTGCTCCCACCTCCCCCTTAGTGCCATGTTTGTCTAGCTAGAATAGGTTTCAAAAACCATTTAATTTAATAAAGCTTTATCATATAGTTTAATTAATGTCACACTCCTTCATAAAATAAATCAATATCTTATTTAAAAAATAAATATAATAATTTCTCATAAATTCACATAATCATATAATTAATTTTCTCATTAATTAATTATATCAAATTATTAAATCTCTAATTAATTATTAATTAATTAAAAAAATAACATTATGCTTAATTAAATATTTTTTTAATTTAATAAGCTCACATAATTACATACTTGAATAATAATTATTCTCTACATTAATTTAATAAATGTAACACATATAATTAAATTAATCTACCACATTACATCAATAATTATTAAATCTAATAATTAAATCATCAAAATATTTATTTAATTCAATAAATATTTAAAATAATATTCATGTTAATTTACAAAATCATAATCTAATATTATTAATATTACCATAATATTTTAATCATTTCTTAAACTTATAAACAATTTATTTTAATTGTTTACACTTTACTAATTAATGCATTTAATCATCCTAAAATGTCAAACTCATAATAGCCAAAACTCTCATCAAAAATCTGCATATACCTTATATAGGATTCTCAAGCCATAAAATCCTATTTTTCCAATTTTCTTACTTCACATAACATATTTAATTCATTTACTCATAACTAGTCCATTTTCATAAAAAAAAATACCAAATTAGTACAAACAAATTTTCTTTTCTGGGATTTAGCAGAATATAGTCCCATATTGAACATATATTTTTCTCAGAATTTTTAAAATTTATTTACTATTTTTCATATGGCCAAAACTATCGAATATTTAGACATTTATCATAAACTGTACTTTTGTCCAAAAATTCCGAAATTTACAGGGTATACTCCTGTGATATATATGTACTCCTAATAAAAAATTTCACCAATTTTGGAGTTAGCCACAAGGAGTTATAAGGGTTTACTTTTAAAATAGTTTTTTCTCATAAAATTCATATTTCCTAATCTATACATTCAAAAATTGTCATTTTTGGACACAATCTAGAAAACTCATCAAATTATCATTTCAAATTTTTCCAGAATTTTTGTGGGTCAGAAAAATTACGAAACTGCAAATGGATTTTCACCAAAAATGCAGTAATCCACGTGAGACGAGATCATTTCCACAATTTAATAAGAAATGAATCTGAAGGATCATTCACCATGCATGCGGTAATCCACATAGACAGGTTATTCCAACATAATAATAAAGAATGGAATAACAGAAGAATTCATCGAGCATCACGATAGTCACGCACAGACGAGTTATTCCAATGTAATAATAAAGAATGGAATAACAAAAGAATTCACACGGCATGCGATAGACCGCATTTGTCTGAGTTATTCCAATGAATAATAATAAAGAATGGAATAACGAAGAATTCACCGGGCATGCGATAGACCACACAGATGAGTTATTCCAACAGAATAATAAAGAATGGAATAACAGAAGAATTCACCAGACATGCGATAGACCGCACAGACAGGTTATTCCAACAAAATAATTAAGAATAGAATAACAGAAGAATTCACCAGGCATGCGATAGACCACACGAATGAGTTATTCCAACGGATAATAATAAATAGAATAACGAAAAATTCACCGGGCATGCGATTGACCGCGCATGATGAGTTATTCAGCAATGAATAATAAAGAATGGTATAACGAAGAATTCACTGGCATGCGATAAACCGCATTGCATACGAGTTATTCCAACAAAATAATAAAGAATGGAATAACGAAAAGAATTGACCGAGCATGCGATAGATCCATGCAGACGGAGTTATTCCAATGTAATAATAAAGAACGGAATAACGGAAGAATTCACCGGTGCATGCGATAGATCAAGCACAGAGAGAGTTATTCCAATGTAATAATAAAGAATAGAATAATGGAAGAATTCACCGTGCAATGCGATAGACCGCATACGCATACGTGTTAGTCCAATGAATAATAAAGAATGGTATAACAACCCTTACGAATATTGAAAGAAATAACTCTCTTCATGAATACAAAAGAAATAATACCCTTTACCTTAAGAAAGCGGATATTGGAATAGTGAGGTAGCGTGACTTCTCTTCTTCTTTCTCTCTATAATTTCTCTCTATAATAATTGCTCTTATGAGACTTAGTGAATTGGTGAGAAATGAAGGAAGAATGAGCTTCTATTTATAGGAAAATATAGTTTCAATAATTGCACATTTTGGGGCTCAAAATATTACAGTATAATACCTTCCCCTTTTTCTTCATTTTTAATTTAGTCCTACAAGTATTATAAAACTTGCACCACCTCTCCTAATAGTAAATCATGTGAATTAATAGTTCATTCATGTGACTCAATAGTATAATCATGTGAAAAAAATTAATTATAGTATAGTACCTTCAACTATACCTCCATTTTTAATTTTGTAATGCAAGTATTATCAATTTTGCACTAACTCCCCTAATAGTAAATCATGTGAATCAATAGTACACACATGTGAACACATAGTTATAAGCATGTGAATTAATAGCAATTACTTGCTCATTTATCTGGTTAATTACCCGATTTGTCAATATAACCTCTAGACATCAATTATTATCGAAATAAATGTCGATTTCCACTAACACTAATAATCCCAACACAATGGAACTATCAATTTCATTTTTTAATCAACACGAACTTATTCATCATTAATATTATAACTCACAATATTTAACAACCAGGTCGTTCCCCAGAAAGAGGGGGCTTTCCTATAAGGATTTTTCCTTATTGGCGTGCAATTTGGTGACCAAACCTCTCCTTGTCAGAACTTTTAGACATTGTTAATATTGCAAATAATAATATGAATAACTTTTTCGTCTCAATTATATATTTAATAATATAACATATTATGCAGATGATACCGTGACAATAATTGAATCAATAATATGAGAGATATGATGCAGCAATTATTGTAGCAATAATTGAGTATAACTGGGTGACTTCTTACGTAAGCATCAATAATCAATATCGTGTGCTACTATGAAACCACGCGTATTACTATACTTTTATCATCAATTATTTTGTGACAACTTACTTACTTTGAAAAAATTTCACATATCACCCTTAACTTTAACCTTTTATCAATTTAACCATTTACTAAATAGAATAATTAAAACAAAATTGAATACTTTCATTTCATAAATTTTGGGGTCTCACAGACATGCATTTTTAACTCTACTGTAGGCGTATGTTAAAGTAATGCATGCATGCATATAGTCATAGAATGCATAAAAATGCTCCAAGTTAGACTTTACCACACCCTTTCTGAGGTGATTTGGAGACTTGTGTCCAGATATTATGGATCTGGATCAGCCAAGTAGTTCCCGTAGGACCACTTCAGGTGTACGGAGGAGGGCTTCTGAAGTGCCTCAACCCCGTTCAGTTAGACAGCCTCGTCGTCTAGCAGAGGCGGTGATTCATCCTATTCGGATTGACAAACAGGATGTCGAGGACGAGGACGAGGATGTACCGGTAGCGGCTCCAGCTACTGCTGCTTATGTTCCCCGTAGGGATTTCCCAGGCATTCAAGTGGCTATTCCAGATCTTCTAGGTGATTTGAGTCGCCACCCCTCATTTTACTTGCATGCAAATGAGGTAAAAGCTGGATTTGATCTTCCTTTTTCCTATTGAGGAGGAGCAAGGATTTTGACATTGATTTACATGTGATGTAGGTTCCCAATTTTACCCAGTCTCAAGGGAACTGGTTCAGCATACACTCCCTGTATCAGGTTCTGCATCCAGATTACCGAGGTATTGTGCATGGTTGGGGCTTTGGGGCATTCTTTTTAGTCTTCCCCGCCGTTGTCCCTGGGGTTATCTCAGGGCATTGTCTGAGCGTTGGTTTCACCAGAATCAGTCTCTTTATTTGTTGGATTGTGAGGTGATGATGACGCCGATGGATTGGCGATTTATCACCGGTATAGAGTTTCGAGGGGCACAAGTGCCATGTACGACGAATATTACCCCGACTGCCGTTAGATCCTTGTTGGGAGTTTCGGCTGAGGCGCTCAAGGGTAGGACCATCCGTACGGGTCCTTTGAGCATAGATGCTATGAGTGGGTTATTGAGTGAGCTCATGCCCGCTGATGTGAAAGTCAGGGATCGCATTCTTTGGCGAATATTCCTGGTTATTATCAGGGGTTATTTCATAGCTGATAACTCTTCTACGGTGTCATTCTCTTTGATTAGCGCCACTCGAGAGGTGGACCGTATTGGAGAGTATGATTGGGGTTCCTACAACTTTGCCTATTTCCTCAGGGGAATGCGCATGCGTTCGTGAGGCTTTGACAGAGGCTTGGCTAGGATTTTACCCATTTCTGCTGGTGAGTATTTCTCTTTTGATTTCCCATGTACATGTTAAGAGTGTTCACTGACAGTAGATGTTTTGCCTTTGTGTTGGACATTTTGGGCCTATGAGAGGCTTCCATGTTTGCGTCATGTGAGTGTGTTAGGTTTAGATACCTATCCACGAGGACGGCGATGGAATCACTCCATATTGGCGGAGGTTCTTGTAGCTGAGGGTTTCACCCATTGTCGCCTATAGTTGGAGTTGTTGATAGCTGATGTCATCACTTGGGTTCCCTATTCTGGGGAATATTTAACTATTGGATTGGAGGATGGATTCCCGACTGGTGTCGAGCATGTGATATCCACCTGTAGATTCCTCTCTTCACAGATGGAGGATAGGAGCTCTATTTAGGAGAGTGTGCTATTAGGAGCACCACATGAGAGATTCGTATACCGATCTTGCCTCCTGCCAGGCGTTATTAGCCTGTGTTACAGTCACCCGTCGATGACATCCCATTGATGGGTATGGACATATATACTTTGTCAGAGGGTTCACATATCCAAGATACGTTCCATCAATGGTGGTCCCCTCGTACCATCGGAGCCTAGACCCGCACCACTCAATTTATGGGGGATATGGTTCATGGATCTGTGATGATGACGGATTGGATGACCTATGTTCGAGATCTATCTCATTCAACACAGATTGATCGTTTGACCCGGCAGTTGGACTGGGCACATTTCTTCATCCGGCACTTGGGTAGAGATCCTTTAGAGGCAGATACTTTTGATCTTTCCAGCTCAGGCGTTGGCCCCTCAGGTGACCCATATGGCTTTGCCACTACAGATCCTCCTCTGTATAGGCCTGACATCCCTGTTGATAGAGATCCAGTGACTCAGGAGGAGTTACATCATGTGGACAGGATTGATGATGTAGATATTGACATCATTGTCTTCTTTTGATGTGTATTCTCATTATCTCTTTTGATAAGCCTCTGTTAAATATTGGGTGGTTGTGCCCCATTCTTACTATATCTTTTGATAGGCCTCTGTTAGTAGTAGGGCATTTGTGCCCCAGTTCCCCATATTTTTAGTTGTACAGAGATGATGTATATAGATGATGATGTATTTAGGAATGTATTTATTGTTTTCCATTCCCTACATCATATTGGCATCTATTATTTGTCATGCATGTATCATATTATGCATATGTATGTATGTCCAGAGATATTCAGCATTGACCACTGGATGGTCTTACCATACGGCCTACACAGATGTCTTCTTCGATAGTCAGTCGCATAGATCACACCCTACCAGTGTTGATAGCCTCCTATTGGGTAAAATCTAATTACGCACAACACGCAAGTATACGTGATCAACAAGTAATAAAGTGAAAGTAAAGTATCGTTCCCACGAGGAATTGTTTTATAAAAGTCACCAAGTACTAACCCATAACCAACTCAATCTTATTTAAACGAATGAATTTCAATTTATAAATAAACTAATTCTAATTACCACTAGTTAATTAAGATTACGGAGATTTAAGATCACAACTTCACTTATTGCTTCATTTAAGTTAACACACTTCTCATCAATTATTTTCTACCTTGAATTGTTAATCAAGAACACTAAAGCAGATAAAACCACATCTCGATGCATAATACCCATACTCACTTAAATCCACAGATGATAGAATTAAGCAAGACACCCTAATTAACTAATCCACTATATCTCTATGTGAATTACAATTAAAAAGGATTTAAATCACAAGTTCTCTATAAGATTACATTTGGCGTAAAGGTATATCTATATCCTAAACACGAATCATGAATTCCATCTATGCAGAAATCACAAACACATGCTATCATGATCAAATCTAAATCTATACTTCATCTCTCGAGTTCATATAGATTATCACGGTAATTAATGGCCAATCAATTAAACAATTAAGTCCAAATCACAATAGACAATCCTCACAATAGAACATAATAATTGATAGCGAAGCATATTAAAATAAACTACACAATAAGATCCATTGTAATCTCAAACAAAGAATTAGTTCATGATTACTGAATTAAAACTAAGAATCCATAATTGAATAAACAATAAAAGACAAAGATAGAAGAAGATGAGAAGATAGAATCTATTGTCTGTAGATTTGATGCTCTCTCCTTGCTCTTACTTTGAATCTTCAATGGTCTCCAAGTTACTTCAATCTCCAAATCTAACAAGAACTAGTGTTTTGATCTAATTTACTCTAATCTAATCTAATGGAATCCTCTCTCTAGTCTCTAATCTCTCCTAATCCTTGTGATTCTTCTCCTTTTATAAGTCTCTTTATATGTTTTAAGTCCTCTTGGAAGTCCTCTTGGAAGTTCTTCTGTCAATCGGATCGAAACAATCCTTCCCGGACTCAAATTAGACCAAAATTCGCATTTTCTCGCATTTTCTGGGCATACCCCCGCCCCGGCGGGCTAGGGGCCTGCTTTGACGCTTGCATGCCCACCCCGGCGGTGGTTTTGTGAAGAAATATTTTCTACTCTGACGTCCTTTGGGAAATCGGTCATAACTTCTTCGTCTGAACTCCGATTTTGAAGATTCAAGATGTTCCGAAAAGAGAAGACGTAGATCTACAACTTTCATTCTTTGAGGTTTTCGAAATAAGGACGGAGAAATGTTGAAAGTGGATCTAAAGTGGCTGCTATGTAAATGACCACCCAAAACAGTGACGTTCGACGTCCATTGGTACAAATGTCATAACTCTTGCATCCGAACTCCGATTAGAATGATTCAAGATGTTTCGGAAAGCTAAGAAAAAGCTATACAATGTAATCCAAGTTCCAAACCAAGAACATGAAATAAACATAAAATCCCAAATGATGTCTGGATTGCTTTTCTTTGCATTTTCATACCAATTCTTTGCGATTTCAACTCCCAAGCATATAATCTACAAAACGAACACAAAATGCATGAAAAGTAACTAAGAAACATGAGATTAAGCAAATAATTCAAGTAACAGATACCGGATAAGTAGGTATAAAACCTACTTATCAAATACCCCCAAACTTAAACATTTGCTTGTCCTCAAGCAACAACACAAAATAATGCAATGCAATGCAACTAATCTACATGCCTACGAATCCAGCAGTAATGACAGAAACAAGTCTATTCAACCGGCCTTAGAAAAATCAAGTAAACACGATAATACATCATATCAGAACTCATCAGTAACTTCTCAATCAATTATAAAATCTTAGACTGTTATCACAAATATAGTGCGTGTGTGCTCCACAACAATGTTAACTGATATAAAATCAAATTTAACACATAACAAGTCTCTTCGAAGGCATCATGCAGTGTAAACTCAAGAAATCCAAAAATAAGCTAGATCCAACTAAAATCAAATAATTACCAATATCGGCGAATTGAACATGGGATACTTATGCTTTATTTTTCATCTACGGGGGCTTTTTGCTCTTATTTCCCATTTTATTCATTTTTCTTTCTTTTGGTTTACATACACATAGCTATGCAATGTCTTATTCCCTTAGACTTTTCAATGCTACCTTAACGAGCTTTCGACCAACGACTCCCAGACTATTAAGACCTTAGGGCGCTAGGTGTAAAGACAATCCCCTTGAGCTTACTTACTCAAGTAACAAAGGCCACAAAACTAGACAAGCACGCCACGGTGTTTATTCATACTTTCTTCCTTTTTTTCTCTTTTTTTTTTCTTTTTTTTAGCTTATATACCCCAAATATTCCCCCAAACTTAGGTTCTTGTCTAACTTTAGCCATCACTACTTATTCTTGTCATTCTTTCATTCAAACTAGCATTATCCTTTAGAGTCCGATTATGTATCAATTTAAACTCAATCAATCAATAAGTTGTTTTCTTTGTGTTATCCTTATTATACCGCTTCAAATGTAAAAAAGACTCAATTCATAACAAGAAATCACATCAAAGCTCTAATAGTCAGTACTATACTTGTCTACCCAATTCTAATCTCATCATTGGCCAAAACAAACTATAAACTATCTAACAATTGGATTCATGCAAATAAACATAGTAACTAACTAATATATTTTTTTGAATTTTTGATTTTTGATTTTTTTTTTTTAAGATAGTGAGTGCAAAAACTAAATGTAACTATATGAACTACAATGTAAATAACTAACTATATGCAATACGACACTAAAATGCCCCCAAACTTAAACTAGACATTGTCCTCAATGGCTAAAATAGAAAAAAGTAAAACAGAGGACTTTCCTGAAAATATAGCAATCCTCCTCCTTGTCCACTAAGTTTGGAGAATAGATTAGGCGCATGGAACAAATTGGGCACCACACTTGAATTTGACTTGAATAACCTTTTCATAATCTTTTGCATGTCCATTGAACCTCCAATACCTACAATGAAGAGAGAAAACATGGATTAGAATAGCACTTAGATTGGTAAGAGAACTTAATAAGCAAATTAATTCCTATCTACTAAATAAACTAGTAAAGCAAATAAATAGAAAAATTCTTGGGTTGTCTCACAGTTAGCGCTTGAATTATAGTCTTTCAGCCTGACTTTGTCTGGTCAACGCTATCCAATTCCTCTTCGATAGTTGAGGAACCCTCCATCCATCGGAAATAATGTAGCTTTTGGTACGTTCCCAATTGTGATGGCCAATGCATCAAAGTCACCTAGCATGCTCTGATTTGGTATGCTCTCAATCAAAAACATCCCACAGCTAGGTGTTTTCTCCATTGTGTATGTGATCACTTTGGGGCATGAAAGCTTGTCACACACAATGGGCTCTTCTTCTATCTTCTCTTTCTCGTCCCACCATGGATTCAAAATTGTACTCGTTCTTATGTCATCAAGAGCTTCGCCGATGACATGACTACCAAGCGGTGCACGGTTTTGCAAATCTAACTGGACCCTTGATCTTTTGCGGAGAAGGAACTTAGGGCACTAATAACATCGGCTCATCCTCGTTGGTACTCATAGTTAGTTCTTCACCGACCTTATTTTCATTATCCCCACTTGTCTCCTCTTTTTCAACATCTCGTGTCTCATCCAGTTGTAGATTTGCCTCGGGCACTTCATCAATCTCGGAATCCTCGTCATAACACCAATTGTTTTGAGGACAGTTATTCAAGGCTTTGAACATTTGATCCATCTGGTTCTGCAGATTTTGAATTGATATATCTTGATTCTGAATTGACCGCTCTTGATTATGAATTAACCGCTCTTGATTAATCCTCCTCTTCTCATTTGATGCTACAAACTTGGAAAATAATTCCTCCAACCTTGAATTATCTGTCTCAGTCTCTAAAGCCATGTATTGAGGACCATTGGTTGAGGTAGTGATGAGTTATTCCATCTGGTTTTGAAAATTGAAGCTCTGTATTTCTTGACTCATCATCCTCTCCTCTTGGTCTGCTATGCCCTTCAATATTACATCCATCAGATTTGGCTTTTCTTCTTGTGGCAATGGAGGTGGACATGAAAATTCCAGTGTGTATGATTGATTTGGAGCGTAGTATTGGTCTTCATAATTGTTGCTCCATGACGAATCCGGGTGATACCCCCAAACTTGATGATAATTAGCATATGTATAATCGTTGATGTATTCACCACCGTGTTGTCCCGGCCCAAAACTAACGGTGCATTGATGACTCGGATGATTACCAGCACAATAATTGCAAGTAACCGCCACACTTTGATGACGTTGTGCTGCAAAAGCGTCCAACCTCCTCGAAAGTGTCTCAATCTGTGCTGATAATGCAGAAAGTGTCACGGGTCCATCAATCTCTGCTCCCCTTGGCTGAGTCATTCTTGTATACGACCATTGATGATTAAATTCCGCCATGGTATCTGAAAAGAAAGAAATATAGGAAGAGAATTAAAAATAAAAAATGTTTAAATTAAGACTAATTTGATTAAAATTAATATTAGTAAATATTTATTAAATTAATTCCCCGGCAACGGCGCCAAAAACTTGTTGGGTAAAATCTAATTACGCACAACACGCAAGTATACGTGGTCAACAAGTAATAAAGTGAAAGCAGAGTATCATTCCCACGAGGAATTTTTTTATAAAAGTCACCAAGTACTAGCCCGTAACCAACTCAATCTTATATAAACGAATGAATTTCAATTTATAAATAAACTAATTCTAATTACCACTAGTTAAATTAAGATTACGGAGATTAAAGATCACAACTTCACTTATTGCTTCATTTAAGTTAACACACTTCTCATCAATTATTTTCTACCTTGAATTGTTAATCAAGAACACTAAAGCAGATAAAACCACCTCTCGATGCATAATACACGTACTCACTTAAATCCACAGATGATAGAATTAAGCAAGACACCCTAATTAACTAATCCACTATATCTCTATATGAATTACAATTAAAAAGGATTTAAATCACAAGTTCTCTATAAGATTACATATGGTGTAAAGGTATATCTCTATCCTAAACACGAATCATGAATTCCATCTATGCAGAAATCACAAACACATGTTATCATGATTAAATCTAAATCTATACTTCATCTCTCGAGTTCATATAGATTATCACAGTAATTAATGACCAATAAATTAAACAATTAAGTCCAAATCACAATAGATAATCCTCACAATAGAACATAATAATTGATAACGAAACATATTAAAATAAACTACACAATAAGATCCATTGTAATCTCAAACAAAGAATTAGTTCATGATTATTGAATTAAAATTAAGAATCCACACTTGAATAAACAATAAAAGACAAAGATAGAAGAAGATGAGAAGATAGAATCTATTGTCCATGAGATTTGATGCTCCTCCTTGCTCTACTTTGAATCTTCAATGGTCTCCAAGTTGCTTCAATCTCCAAATCTAACAAGAACTAGTGTTTTGATCTAATTTACTCTAATCTAATCTAATGGAATCCTCTCTCTAGTCTCTAATCTCTCCTAATTCTTATGATTCTCCTCCTTTTATAAGTCTCTTTATATGTCTTTAAGTCCTCTTGGAAGTCCTCTTAGAAGTCCTTGTGTCAATCGGATCGAAACAATCCTTCTCGGACTCAAATTAGACCAAAATTGGCATTTTCTGGGCATACCCTCGCCCCGACGGGGGTCTAGGCTTGTTTTGGGCCCGCCCCGATGGGCTAGGGTCCTGCTTTGACGCTTGCATGCCCACCCCACGGCGGATTTGTGAAGAAATATTTTCTACTTTGACATCCTTTGGGAAATCGGCCATAACTTCTTCATCTGAACTCCGATTTTGATGATTCAAGATGTTCCGGGAAGAGGAGACATAGATCTACAACTTTCAGGCTTTGAGGTATTCGAAATAAGAACTGGAGAAATGTTTAAAGAGGCTCTGAAGTGGCTGCTATGTAGATGACCACCCAAAACAGTGACGTTCGACGTCCGTTGGTACAAATGTCATAACTCTTCCATCCGAACTCCGATTGGAATGATTCAAGATGTTCTGAAAAGCTAAGAAGAAGCTCTACAATGTAATCCAAGTTCTAAACCAAGAAAATGAAATAAACATAAAAGCCCAAACGATGTCCGGATTGCTTTTCTTTGCGTTTTCATACTAATTCTTTGCGATCTCAACTCCCAAGCATATAATCTACAAAACGAACACAAAATGCATGAAAAGTAACTAAGAAACATGAGATTAAGTAAATAATTCAAGTAACAGATACCGGATAAATAGGTATAAAACCTACTTATCACCTCCCGTCTGAGGTCGTGGTATGATAGCATGTCACCTCAAGATAGGGTGACTGTTGATCAGTTATTATAGCATTTTATGACCCTCTTGATGTTTTAGGTTCCCGCAGGCTTTGTAGAGGGTATGCTAGAGTATTGGGTACCGGAGAGGCAGGTTTTTCGGTTTGGTACCTAGGAGTTAACTCCAACATTGAAGGAGTACGAGCGGTTGACGGCTTTGCCCTTAGACAGACCTTGCGCTCGTATAGCTGTCAGAGATATGTGATGGCAGTTCATGACCCTCACCGGGTTAAGGTGTAGAGTAGTAGAGGATGAGATTACATCCGGCCATGTACTATCCTAGCGTTTCCTGATAGATAGATTTGGCTCATTTGACAGTTACACACAATATTTCGGGGATTTTACCACACCAGAGGATCATTGGCATTTGGCTAGAGTGGATGTACTCATGATGTGCATAGTGATGTATGTGTATATGCCACAGTATATAGATGAGCTAGACATAGGTGTCAACATGGTAGTGAGAGCTCTCAGGGAGGGTCATACCATCATGTCGATGATTGTGGTGGAGACGTTGAGGTCAGCCACGTTTTATAGCAGCATCTACCCTATAGAGGTATTTACAGGCAGTTCGGTCATGTTATACGTGTGATTTATGTCACACTTGAGACCGATTGGTACTTTCCGCCAACACGGGTACTGCTTTTCCCATGATATAGCAATGTCTTACTCCTTTCAGCTATCGGAGTGTACAGACGCTATATCTTGGTCGGTATTCTTGGCAGGGATCGGAGATCCATTTGTCATCCTGTCGTGTACAGGGCTCAGCTCACCCTATAACTTCATTACTCACGCTCCTGGCATGGATTATCTACCTCTGCCTGGTTTGAGGGGCATGACTACCTACCACCCACTGGCTGTGGTGTCACAGTTTGACCAGTTCTAGGACTTCCATCCTTTTGAGGGGGCGTTAGGTCAGCATGTGGATTCTCGTCATTTATCAGCAGAGGACCGATCTTGGGTGTATGCTTGTTGGGATCAACGTGAGATAGATGCTTTTTCTGTTAGCCATTCAGGTTGTTCGCCAGATTATTCTACGTGGATGGAGACAGAGACTTCATCGGTTGCGGTAGTATCCACAATGCTGTAGACTGATTCAGATGATGGAGAGCCCATACGGGACATTGATTCTCCCACCGAGGAGGAGCCATTCACTGGGTTGCCAGCAACTCTTGTAGATTCTCCTAGTACTAGTACTATCATGATCCAGTATTCAGCACAGTACTTTGAGCAAAGTCTCCATTTAATAACCTTCGAGAGGGATCAGGCTAGAGCCCTGATGTTGACAGCTCTTGATGGGAGAGATGTCACTCTATTAGAGAGAGATGATGCCTTAGCATAGAGAGATGTCGATATTAAGGAGCAGGACGAGGCCAGATCAGCCAGAGATGTAGTGATAGTCGAGAGGGATAGCGTCATATCTACCCGGGATGTAGCTGTTACAGACAACACCATAGTGAGGTCCCTTACTACTGGCATCATTGCAGAGATGAGTACGTATATTTACAGGCACAATGTCACTATACAGATGGTTATAGATCTGTTATCTCGCGTAGAGATCCTTGTATAGGAGACCACAACGTTACCTCCTTCTTCTGAGAGGGATGCCATTTTGGGCTTGATAGCTCGCATATACACTGATTTATAGATGGGCTTGTATTTTCCTACACAGACTAGCTTAGCCATTTTGACATGTACATTTCATATTGTATATATCAAACAGCATTATATATAGTAGGGAAAATATATTTTTGATCACTTCCTTTTTAGTTATGCCTTGTTGCTTGCTTGATATTTGCCTATTTCTCCAAGGCTTGTGATCTTGATGTATTCTGAATTCCTCCTTGATGGATGGATATTGAGCTGTCTCAAGATATTTCAAAATGGATCGTTGATCTGTGTGTATTTCCTACCATCTTTGGTGTCTTGGGAGTGGTTTCTGTATGTAGATATGGAGAGGAGTGTGGCTTTCCTCTCTAAGGTTGATCGCACCATAAATGGTTGTCAATACTCCTTTGTATGGGGGAGCCCAGTTAGTTCCATCTGTTATGGATTGGTGTTTCTCTTTGAGGAGTCAACCACAACTTAGATGGTCGTCGAATCTCCCGTTTACATGGGGAGGTCAGGTAGTTCCATCCCTTTGGTCTGAAGCCGATGAAATGTAATGGATTGAAGGATGATCCCAGTACCGTTGACAAGTGTTTTTTTTGGTAGGGAGTGAGACTGAACCATGACTGGTTGCCTACGTACTCCTATTGAAGAGGAGATCAGGTCTGCGTAGTTCGAAACTAGTGTAAGAGGTTCAACGATGTATGTGGAAAAAAAGGTGTAGGAATGTGTTTGTAGAGAAGGGTGTAGAAATGTTTTTGTTGTGTTTTTTTAATTGCGACCGGACCATATAAAATATGGCTGCCTACGTACTCCCGTGTATCAAGGAGATCAGGTCGGCGTAGTTTGCTGTAACAATCCAGAATTTTATTTATAATTTCAAATATTTATTGAATTAAATAAATATTTTTAATTGATGTGTTTGTTGTTTAGAAGATATTTGTTAGATTATTTATTAGTAAGTAAATAATTCATAAGTTATAGAAATGAACTTAATTAAGATAAAAGAGTGATGAATTAAATTTATGGGATAATACTCTAATTTAACTCAATAACTAAATTAGAGAGTTATTAAGGATTATATAGTTTGTTATAATGTTATTTAATTTGATTTTTTATAATTAAAGTGATGTGTTAATTTATTAAATAAAATTATGATTATAATGAAAATTATAATTTTATTGTATTGGTTTATGTGGTAAATGGATTTAATGAATTGTTATTAGATTTAATTTAATTTGAATATGGGAATTTATTTAAATAATGTGTGACAATAAATATGACTTATGAAAATAGATTAAAGAGTTTTAATTTGGTTTTACCAAACAAAGCCTTAGAGCTTTTAAATTCTTATTTTAATCTTGTTTTTGCCAAACAAGGCTTAAGGAATGATTAAGTCATTATTTTAATTAGTTTTGTCAAACAAAGCCTTATGGCTTTTGTGACGCCCCCAAAATAGGTATACACAACACCCATTCTGAGTCGCCAAATACATGGTACAGAAACAACTACAACTTTATTATTACAACAAGAAAGCTGTGAGTTTAAATACAAATATTATCTTCTAGACAATATCTATACTCAAATAAATCCCATCATAATTATTGATTCATTATTTTACAAAATGGTGAGGACTACTAAACAACTCTCTCTAGAACCTTCATTCCATACCCCGACTAGTACTTTCGCTACATTCTCGCCTCACGAGAAGAAAAATGGAACAACAAGGAAAAGGGTGAGCTCAACTAGCCCAATAAAGAATATTATGACTAAGATAATATACAACAAATTATCGTTAGTCTTCAACAGGGAAAAATCGATAGAATACAATAGATAACAAGTTTCGGATCAATATTCGTGCAATGAAATAATAATTCATAGAAGAGTTACGTGAGAATGAAATCTACTATAATCTATGAATTTAACGATCCATCATCAATATTTTATCCTGTAACATCAATCAATATACATCCGGAATCAAATATTCATCTTTTGCACTACAGCCAAAGATATTCATCGATTAGTCATGTTCATTTAAACACTGCTCATCTTTTACCTGAGCCAAAGATATTAATCAATCGGTCATGTTCATCTCAACACTGTTCATCTTTTTTACTACAGGCCAAAGATATTCTTCAAAATCATTCATCTTTTCTACGGGCCAAAGATATTCAATAATATCATCATTTAAGGCCGAGGATGATGAAAAATATTTTTAAAAAAACGAATCCAAAGGAAACAAAATGACAAATATTAAGGATTAAGGATTCGTACTTGGTTTTATCCACGCCCAAAATACCTCAAAAATAATCATAGTGGTGTAAAATTCAAGAATGATCAAAACATGGATACAATCGAGTTAGTATCCGGAATAGATGTTTTTAGACGAAAAAGAAAAATTTTATTTTTAGGTGAATAGTACCAGTATCGTGAATATCGTGAATAGTCGCCGTATCGTGAATAGTAACTCAAACACCAAAGATAGAAATTCCACAAAAACATCTTCACGCTTCATGAATAGTACTGCGTGAATAGTAACTCGTGAATAGTAACTCATGAATAGTAACTCGTGAATAGTAACTTCGTGAATAGTAACCCATGAATAATAGTAACCCCGACATGAAAAAAGTTCCAAATTTGATAAAAAATTCAGATCAACATTTCAACATATAATGATATTGAAGAAATAATATCATTACAAAAAATAATATCCTTACCTCGAAAGATCGATTTACTAGCTAGAATCACCGGTATAGTCTTTGAAGGAACTTGCCGTTCTAGCAATACTCAAAGTATACTCAAAATACTCACAAGAATACGCTCAAAATATCGAGAGAAATAGAGAAAACTTGGGTTTAAGGTGTGATTTTCAATTCTAACCTAAGCACCTTTTATTTATAGGAAAATGCTTAGAACACAGCGAAAAAATTTAATATAATATTAATATAATTATACAAATTTTCCTTAGCCCACCTTTTGGTCAAAACACCAGCCACACATGTTAATGATGTCCAAAAAAATACAAAAAACGTTTTTCTTAACAAAATAATTTAAACTCCCAAAATCAATTATTTGAACTTGAACTTCAATAATTCATAATAAATAGTCTTTTCATCAGAAAATTCGAATCTCATGAGTTTTTATAGGAAATTCAATTCTCTACAACTTTGCGGAAGAAAGTTTTTCCAAATTCCAAACAAAAATCGACCGAAATCCACAAATGGGCGATTTTACAAATTTATAATCAAATTTCATCGAATAATTGTGTCCACCAACACACAAAACATGTGTTAAACATTTAATGCCACAAAAATACTCTTCCTCCTCATATACTCATATATCCCACATTCATTGTAAAAATATCACCGCTTAATATATTATTAAAATAATATATTTAAATGAATTATTTTATCGTAAAAAGATAAAATATTAATTTTCAACAATTGTCATTTTCAAAATTTTCTCCATCTATATCCACATAAAATCAATATTTTCCTCATCATATAAATCAATAATTAATTATTCACAAATAATATTACGAGAATCACAATATTGATGACCAGTAGGTTCCCTGTGAAGAGAAGGGGCTTTCGATAAGAATTTCTTCTTCTTGGGTACGCAATTAGATGACCAAACCTCTCCTTAGAGCGAACTTTCTAGACATTGCCAATAATGTTATCTAATAATATTATTCGGATAATATGAATTATTGCTTCGATAATGAAAGATACTTATGTAATGACAATTATTGAAACAACAAGAATATAAAATATCAACGCGACAATTATTAACTCGATAAAATCTCGAGCGATAATTATCAGTAACCATTATTGAGTAGTGCCTTCATACGTAAGAATAATTGGTGCAATACCGTGTGCTACTGTTCAACAACGCGTATTAGTGTGCTTTAACCACCGGGTATTCCAACAGTGGCAACAACTACGCCGTTATTTAAAAACAACTTATATTTGTCGTTTTCTTCATCTAATCGCTTTCCGTTATGGGGCCCACACATGGTCATTGCTACGTAGTAAATTTAATATTCTCGACAAAGCGATTAATATTCCACGACCAAACGAATATTCCCAAACAACAATGAATATTTTATAACCACTTGCTTATTTTGAAATATTTATGTATTTAACCCTTAACTATCCACATTAATCAAATCAACCCTTACTATTTCAAAATAAAGGAAATTCCTTTTATTTAAAAATTTAGGTCTTACAACCTCCCTCCTTATGAAATTTCGTCCTCGAAAATTGACGTCGCGATACAGTGTTTTGAAAAGGTGAGGATACCTCGCTTTCATTTTCGTTTCCAATTCCTGTGTCATTTCCTCTATAGCATGATTCCTCCACAAAACTTTAACTTGTGGTATAACCTTTCTTGCGTAGGACATGCTCCTTCCTATCCAAAATCTTGACAGTACCTCCTCATACGTTAAGTCTTGGCTATCTCGTCCGGTTCTAACTTCAATAACGTGGTTGGGTCTTTCACATATTTACGAAATACGGATATGTGAAACACATTATGAACACGAGACATACTTTGGAGGTAACGCAAGTCTATAGGCTACATTTCCTACTCGGTCAAGAATTTGAAATAGACCGATAAATCGTGGATTGAGCTTTCTTCTCTTCCCAAATCTTATAACTCCTTCCATGGAGCAACTTCGCAATACATGATCCCCTACACTAAATTCCACGTCCTTTTCGATGAAGATTCGCATAACTCTTTTGTCGATCTTGTGTCGTTTTTATATCGTTGTCCGAATCATTAGTCATATACATACTCCTTCGTCCCAACAATGTTGCTTCACCCACCTCATCCCAACATATTGGAGAACGACATTTTTGTCCATATAATGCTTGAATGGAACCATGCCTATATTTGTTTAATAACTATTGTTGTATGAGAATTCCACCAATGGCAAGTACTTATCCCAACTTCCTTTGAAATCTAGGACCACGAGTTTTAATATATCTTCAAGAGTTTGAGTAGTCCTTTCGATTGCCCATCCGTTTGAGGATGGTATGCCAACCCAATAAATAAATTCGTGCCCATAGCTTTCTACAAACTAACCCAAAATCATGAAGTGAATCTTGGGTCACGATCTAAAACTATGGATACTGGCATGCCATGCAATCTCACAATCTCATTTACGTACATACGAGAAAGACGTTCAAGGGAATAAGTCTCTCGTATCGGTAAGAAATGAGTAGACTTGGTTAATCTATCAACAATAACCCAAATCGCATCTATGCCTTGAGAAACCCTGGGAAGATTAGTAATGAAATTGAGGTAATGTGTTCCCACTTCCATTTCAAAATCTCAAGTGGTTGCAAGCGGACCCTTAGGTACAAGATGCTCGCTTTACATCGTTAATGAAGTTAAACACATCGAGATAAACTCGCGCGATCTCTCTCCTCATATTGCTCCACCAAAATGTATGTTGAAGATCACAATACATTTTGGTACTCCCCGAGATGGATTGCAAATGGTGTATTGTGTGCCTCCATCATAATCTTGTTCTTCAAATCGAGTCGTTAGGAACACAAAGTCTAGAGTGGACTCGAAGTATTCCTTCTTCATCAATTCTAAGCTTAGGAATAGCTCCTTCTTGTACTTTCTTACGCATCATTTCAAGATTGGTTCGTTTGAGCAACCTTAACTTTTTCTATTAAAGTTAGCTCTGTCGTATACTTGACATCATCGCACCTCGTTCCGCGATATGATCTTCTACTCAACGCGTCATACCACGTTAAGCTTTTCCAAGATGGTATGGTTAGAATATGTGCGAAATGAGTAGCCTCTTGAGCTCTTGGAAAATCTTCTCGCATTCCTCGCTCCATACGAATTTTGTATCTTTTCGTGTCGACTAAGTTAATGGAATAGCGATTCGAGAATATCCTTCAACGAATCTCAGATAATAACCAACTAAGCCTGAAAAGCTACGTATTTCGATTCTTGACTTAGGTTGCTCTCAACTGTGACTCATATCCCAATCTTGGATAGCACGTCACAATGACACCTATCGATTTACTATCGCATACGAATATAACGTCCCTACAGAGAGTTCGGCTTAGTGAATTCCACAAAGGAAGTCACAAGATAAAGGCTCGGTACCAAATTCTATAGTTGAATTTTAACTCACGAGTTCAATAGGAGCCATTCGATATGAGATTTTAGAAATGAGTTTTATCTGGGGTTCAAAGTCGATACAAAATTTAATATCGGGCTTTGGGAGTAAGCGAAAAATTCTTGAAAATACGTCGGGAAAATCAATAACAACGGGAATATTATTCAAATCGGCGTGTCTTTATTCAAATCCATAACATGGACTAAGAAAATTTGACATCCGTAATAAGCGAATGACTTCATGGCTTGATATGAAAATGTTTGACTACAATGGTTTGATTGCTTGAATTGAATAACGGAGTTGCTTAGGAATATGAAAACTAACAACCTTACGAAAATAATCAATTTCGGCATGATGAGTAGTTAACCTTAAAATCACATCAAAACAAATATCTCTATAGAAATAAGGTTAACGGTAATGTGATAGAGTGCTGACTGAATCAAGCAAGATTTATAAGCATGGATGTGATGAAAGTTTCTCCTAACGGAGTTTCCACAGATAGGTCAAAGTCTAATTTCTAGAAGTCAAGTTTAAGCGTTGGCGCAAGTAAGAGAGATAAAAGAATGGGTAGAACCGATATCTAGTAAGGTATATACTTGCAAGAATTTATAATTGACTAACCCGTGCTAACCGTTCGGGTTCCTTGCATTTTAATGGGTCCACGACAAACGCTCTTCCGAATCGTTGACTTTGACTTTTACTCGGACGATCTTTTGAGTCACCGTCCCCATTGAACTAGGTTTATTCTGCAATACAATCTCGGCGATATGTCCTTCCTTTCCACAACTATAGCATACCTTAAAGCTGTTGTGGGCGGTTTGGTGATATGTCCCTCTTTCCGCATTTGTAACATATCGACCGGTGGTCGTTCTCCTCCATAAAACTAGTTGCTTATAGGTGGCGTCTTCACATGGTCGTTATTGAATCTCCTCTTTTAAAATCTCCTCCCGACTACGCTTCTTCTATTTTCATGGCCACGATTACCACGGAGTGGTTACCGCCTTTGTCTGTATTCTTCTTTTTCCGTTGGTTATCGTTATTACGATGATCGCTATCTTGATTATGATCCTGGTTATGGTCCCTCGGTTGAGCGTTACTCGTTATCTCGCTCTAACAACCGAGCCACATTGACAACATCCGAATAGAGAAAATTTATGAGAAATGAGATCTTGGCGTATGTCGGGTTTCAAACCTCTCCCGAAACATCCGCGTCATCGTTCCTCATTCTCCACCAAATGAGGTGCAACTGGATAACTCATGAACTTAAGCCTCGTCTTTGGGACACCGTCATGTTATTACTGCTCTAGTCTAATAAACTCCACTTCCTTCATATAATGAATACTTTCGAAGTACTTGTCATTGGCTGCTTCAAAAAACGTCTCCCATAACATCTTGAGTGCGGTTTGGATGGAGTGCGCTTTCTGATTCCCACCAATGTCTGCCTCGCCACGGAACATAAAGGTGGCGAATGGAACTTTCTGTTCCTCCGTGCATCCCAAGACATCGAATATCTTGGTAATTTGTTTGACCCACGTCTCCTTTTAATCGGATCCGGCTTTCCCCGAGTGCAGTGGTCCCAACTCTTTGAATCGCTTGGCGTGACCACTCGTGAATTCTATCATTTCCTCCTATATTTTGAACACGAGTCTCCTCGTCGATTTTGCATGAATCGCAAAAAGCTTCTAAACATCCCTCGTTCATCATCTGCTTTCGGTGGTGTTGTTCACGGGAGGAACATTACCCGACTGTTGCACGTTCTCCTCATTGGTGAGTCTGAGGCATCTCCACGGTCTCATTTGCTCCATGTTAATATTCTCGATCGACATTCTCAAATCATGTCATAAAATAAGGGTTAATTAAGGAAATCAATATATCACATAATATCCCTATATCTTGACCAACTAACAAATAAGCTTAGGTAGGACACACTAGCGAAGGATTTACTCGTCTCTCCTCCTAGTTCTATTCCCCGATCTCACTTGATCATTATCCTAAGCTCGATACCAACTGTGGCGCCCCCAAAATAGGTATACACAACACCCATTCTGAGTCGTGGCGCCAAATACATGAATACGTAACAACTACAACTTTATTATTACAACAATAAAGCTGCAAGCTGAGTTTAAATACAAATATTATCTTACAGACAATATCTATACTCAAATAAATCCCCATCATAATTATTGATTCATTATTTTACAAAAATGGTGAGGACTACTAAACAACTCTCTCTAGAACCTTCATTCCATACCCCACTAGTACTTTCGCATTCTCTAGCCTCGAGAAGAAAAAATGGAACAACAAGGAAAAGGGTGAGCTCAACTAGCCCGATAAAAGAATATTATGACTAAGATAATATACAACAAATTATCGTTAGTCTTCAACGAGGAAAAATCGATAGAATACAATAGACAACAAGTTTCGGATCAATATTACGGCGAAATAATAATTCATAGAAAGAGTTACGTAGAGAATGAAATCTACTATAATCTATGAATTTAACGATCCATCATCAATATTTTATCCTGTAACATCAATCAATATACATCTCGAATCAAATATTCATCTTTGCACTACAAGCCAAAGATATTCATCGATTAGTCATGTTCATTTAAACACTGTTCATCTTTGCACTCTGAGCCAAAGATATTAATCAATCGATCATATTCATCTCAACACTGTTCATCTTTGCACTACAGAGCCCAAAGATATTCTTCGAATCATTCATCTTTGCTACAAAGCCAAAGATATTCAATAATATCATCATTTAAGGCGAGGATGATGAAAAAATATTTTTTAAAAGCGAATCCAATGAAACAAAATGACAAATATTAAGGATTAAGGATTCGTACTTGGTTTTATCCACGCCCAAAATACCTCAAAAATAATCATAGTGGTGTAAAATTCAAGAATGATCAAAACATGGATACAATCGAGTTAGTATCCGAATAGATGTTTTAGACGAAAAAGAAAAATTTTATTTTTCTAATTGAATAGTCAGTATATCGTGAATAGTGCCGATATCGTGAATAAGTAACTCAGACACCAAAAGATAGAAATTCCACAAAAACATCTTCACGCTTACGTGAATAGTACTAAATGAATAGTAATCTTCGTGAATAATAACTCATGAATAGTAACTCGTGAATAGTAACTCGTGAATAGTAACCCATGAATAGTAACCCCAACATGAAAAGTTCCAAATTTGATAAAAATTCGGATCAACATTTCAAAGATAATGATATTGAAGAAATAATATCATTACAAAAAAATAATATCCCTTACCTCGAAAGATCGGTTTCTACATTTAGAATCTAGGGTATAGTCTTTGAAGGAACTTGCAATTGTCTAGCAATACTCAAAGTATACTCAAAATACTCACAAGAATACTCAAAAATATCGAGAGAAATAGAGAAAACTTGCTTTACGGTGTGATTTTCAATTCTAACCTAAGCACCTATTTATAGGAAAATGCTTAGAACACCATGAAAATTTAATATAATATTAATATAATTATACAAATTTTCCTTAGCCCACCTTTTGGTCAAAACACCAGCCACACATGTTAATGATGTCCAAAAAAACAAAAAACGTTTTTCTTAACAAAAATAATTTAAACTCCCAAAAATCAATTATTTGAACTTGAACTTCAATAATTCATAATAAATAGTCTTTTCATCAGAAAATTCGAATCTCATGAGTTTTTATAGGAAATTCAATTCTCTACAACTTTGCAGAAGAAAGTTTTCCAAATTCCAAACAAAATCGACCGAAATCCACAAATGGGCGATTTTACAGGCTATAATCAAATTTCGATCAATAATTGTGTCCACCAACACACAAAACATGTGTTAAACATTTAATGCCACAAAAATACTCTTCCTCCTCATATACTCATATATCCCACATTCATTGTAAAAATATCACCGTTAATATATTATTAAAATAATATATTTAAATGAATTATTTTATCAGAAAAAGATAAAATATTAATTTTCAACAATTGTCATTTAAAATTTTCTCCATCTATATCCACATAAAATCAATATTTTCCTCATCATATAAATCAATAATTAATTATTCACAAATAATATTACGAGAATCACAATATTGACAACCAGCGGGTTCTCAGAAAGAAGGGGCTTTCAATAAAATTTCTTCTTCTTGGCGTAGCGATTAGATGACCAAACCTCTCCTTAGATGAGAACTTTCTAGACATTGCCAATAATGTTATCTAATAATATTATTCGGATAATATGAATTATTGCTTCGATAATGAAAGATACCGTAATGACAATTATTGAAACAACGAATATAAAATATCAATAAAGACAATTATTAACTCGATAAAATCTTTGAGCATGTAATTACCGTAACCATTATTGAGTAGTGCCTTCATACGTAAGAATAATTGGTGCAATCTGGTATACTTCTTTGTTCAACAACATATTAGTGTGCTTTAACCACGGGTATTCCAACGATTAGCGCAACAACTACTACCATTATTTAAAAAACAACTTATATTTGTATGTTTTCTTCATCCAATCGCTTTTCAGTTATGGGGCCCACATTATGGTCAAGCACCGTCATGCAAAATATTCACGAATATTCTGACGAATATTCCAATACCCAAACGAATATTCCCAAGCAACAATGAATATTTTATAACCACTTGCTTATTTTGAAATATTTGCGTATTTAACCCTTAACTATCCACATTAATCAAATCAACCCTTACTATTTCAAAATAAAGGAAATTCCTTTTTATTTAAAAATTTGGGGTCTTCTGACTTTTAAATTAAAAAATTAATAATAAAATATAATATAATAAATATTACATAATTAGTATATTTATTATTTTGACTGTTTTATACATTTTATGTTTATTCTTGCATTTGTTTTATTTTAAAAAGAAGTTTTGGCCTAAGCCTGAGAAGGGAGGAAGAATAAAGAATAGGAGAGAAATTGAGAGAGAAAGAGAAGAAATCCTTTGTTAAATTGAGAAGAATGTGCTTTGGAAGAATCAAAGGAAGAAACAAGAAGATTGTTTAAGCTTTATGGCTAATCAAAGGTAATAACCTAGCCCTAAAACTCTAGTTTTTGATTGCTTAAGTTTTTCTTTATAAATGAATTTTGGTGGAGGATTTGTCAAGAAATTGGATTTATATATATTCTTAGATATGTATAATTTGTTCTATAATTGAGTTTTCAGTAATTAGGTTCATGTGATTATGTTTTAAAAGAAGAAATTTAGTTTTTGGTTATATATATGGTATGACTTATTTTGGAGTCAAAATTGTTAGTTAGTTCATGAATAGAATCTGAAATTGGTGCTAGATATTGTTAGTATATTGAATTACGAAAATAACGAAAGTTGAATGAATCGAAATGGTTGAGAAACGAATTTGTAGTGAATAAATTCGCTAAATTGTCAAAACATGAACAATTAGTATGAACATGAGTTGTAAATTCATATTTGGGTTAGTTAATGTTTATGTTAATTGTTGGGTATTTGGTATGTTGTAGTTTTATGAGTTACAAACTCATAGAATTAAAAATGGATTAATTTGGATGAGTATAACTCATGTTATGAAAATCGTAAGGGTAGGGTCTCAGTAAAATTGCGAAGAACGAGCACGAGGGGTTATCTTGCCTCCCACAGTTGCAGCGCAAGCTTCCCCTCAAGGCCAATTGGGGCGCAATTTATCTTGAAACATCGATAATTGGTGGACTACTCACGACCAACAGTAGCAAATTAAGCATAACGTTTTCATACAAACTCCGATTGAGGTGATTTAAGATGATCCGGAACGAGGACGAATAGACCTACAACTTTTGGTCTTTAAGTGTTTCAATTTGAGGTCGTTAGGAAGGGTCAAAATAGTCATCTTTGTGACTGTTACGTATTTTGAGGCAATCGAAGGGCATCAAGCAAGCATATACGCAAGTATAGTGCTCCCAAAGATGGAATATGTCATTCTAAGTGATGTAACATGAAAATGCATGATATTATACATGACATGTAAGATTTCCTTGCTCATAATAGAAAGCATTGGCATGACTTAGTATGTGTTTTGAAAAGAAAATTAGAGATTTTGAAAACAAACCTTGTGGAAACTTATGTTCTATAAGTTCTGAACTTAGTGGTTTATAAACATGATTGAGTTCAAATATAAATGAGCATGATATGGTGTTTATAGTGTATTTGTTCATGATTAAACTTGTTAGACCTTGTGATTAGAGAAATTTTAAGAAAAGCTTAGTATAATAAGCTAATGAACATGAATGTTATAGGATATAGTTTCTAAACTTGAAAAGATGTTAACATGACTTAGTTACTTATGGTAAGAGTTTCAAAGTTGATGTACATGCGCTATATTGCAACATTCATGTAAAAGGATTTCAAAGGCAACCTCGAGCATGTTTTCAAACTTAAGTTGCATTACATATGAGTATTTAGATTCTAAAGGCTTGAGATGCCATATTACGTTTAATTATGTCTCTAAACATGATTCGTAGGTAATGGACATAAAGACGATTTAATCAAACATGAGTTAAAGCATATTTCAAAGTGTTAAACAATGTTAGTTATGAATGAATGATATGAACATCATGATCATATGTATTAACAGATTGTGAGACCTCTATATGTAGAAATATGACCAAAGTTATAAAGCATGATAAATACATAACCTTTTATGCTTTAATTTCATGGAAAGTCATGAACTAAAACTTGTAAAAATGAACTCAAGAATGGTCATATGTTTATGTAAAAACCTCTAACATGTATGTATAAGTATAAGTGAATAGGTGTGTTAGTGTTGGATAGAAATAAGAAGTGTGAAGCTCAACCACAGTGCGGCGAGGGACAGTCTCAATTCTTGTAGTCCCTAAGCTTTCAACTGGTATGCAATGCTACCTACGAGGCAATGATGCCTTATTATTTTAACTATAAATCCAGACCTTAAAGCATATAGGTATGAATGCCTAAAGCTATAATACTTGACATAGATGATGTTTTAAGCATAAGAGCATGTAATGGTTATATAAAACACAGAGTTGTTAAATTTTTCAAAATACAAGAACTTTGTGAATCATGCATCTATGAGTTTGAAATGTGTAACGAACACAAAGCGAGTCAAGTGTGTAATAGATATATATGAACGTTGGTGTAAAGTACGAGTGGTTAAGGTATACCTATACATACCTAGCTATTCTAAGAGTGTGATAAGAAAGTGAAATGTAGGTTTTACAAACCTAGTTAGGAAATAATGTAACATTATTATTATATTAAGAATGTATGAAATATATGACTAATGGATGTGAATCCATGATTATATAACTGTGTAGGAATACACGAAGTGCAGATACGCGTTAAGTAGTTAAGTCATAGTTCATAAACTACGAATCAGGCAAGTCTTTCAGTTCCTATTTGTTATGTGAACTTGATGATCATTAACTATTTTAAATCTTTATTGCAAAGAGCATGATGTGTTATTTATATATTAAAAGTATGAAATGTTAAAGTCAATTTATGACTACGTTGATTGATTAAAGCATGCTGATTGAGTAAGGAACTCAATCTTTATACTTGGTATATGAACTGCAGCATGTATGTTATATGTTGAGCATGTTATTATATGCTATGTGATGCATGAAAACTATTAGATCTTGCTGGGCTGTCGAGCTCAACCTTATAAATAACCATTTTTGCAGGTTAAGGATTGAAGGTAACACTATGTGCTACTTGAATGACGTGGATCAAAAATAATACACAAAGATTAATATTTTAGCTAAAGTTGTTATTTCTTTATATCATGATTAAGATTCATGAGATGTACTAAATTTTTTATGATATATAGTTTTATGTTGAGTTGTAAAGCTAAAGTTAGAGTTATCTGATATGTAAAGGTTATCGGATTGAAATGTAAAATTTTATATAATAACAGTGATAAAGTGAATCATAAAATAATATTGATTCAAAGACATGTAGATGATAAAGGTTTTGATTCAGGGAATTAAAGTAAGAAGACATAAAAGTTTAAATTATTCCGCATTTTATAAAGTTTAATATCGAATAATGATGTAAAATCAGAAGGTAGATGTGTTATTAACGACCAAAGTTGAAAATTAAATTGTATGATTTTTGGGGTCGTTACATTCGCCCCATATTCAGAACGATTTGCAGCCAATGAAAAGTTTAATCCCATGTTCGGGACAAACTGTGAGTGAGAAAGTTTAATCCTATGTACAGGATCAACTACGCAGGTATGAAAAGTCTTATCCCTAGTGGGGTAAAACTGCGGGTGTAAAAGGTTCAATCCCTGGTGGGATAACCGGAGTTGAGTAAGGGTTCAAAACCAAGTGAAGAGAAAAGGATCTGGCGATCTGAAACCAGGCTACTGGTTAGAAAAGTGTGTTTGTCCCTGATGGGGCAGATGAGTGTGAAGAGAATTTGTATGTAGTGAAGGGTTAGAAAACCTAAAATGACTAGGGGGGATCTGATGATCCAAAACCAAGATGTTTGCTTGATAAGGACCTTAGACATAGTACCGTTTCACGGTGTTCGAGTTGATAAGCTATGGAAATTCATCGCCATCCATTTCCTATAATCTGAGAGCACCTCCTGTCAATACCTCCTTGATAATAAACGGGTCTTCCTAGTTTGGGGTGAATTTTCTCTTAGACCGATCTTGGTTGTCAATGATCTTCTTCAAAACCAAGTCGTGTTATTTGAACTGCCGTAGCCGAACTTTTCTGTTATAGGACCTAGCGATCCTTTGTTGATATAACTCACCGTGGAAGATAGCAGCGACTTGCCTTTCGTCTATTAGAGACAATTGGTGATACCTATCTTGTACCCATTGGTCTTAATCCAGCTGAGCATCTATCAACACTCTGAGGGATTCCATTTCCACTTTAATGGGGAGCATTGCTTTGATTCCATAGGTTAAAGCGTAGGGGTTGCCCCAGTGGAAGTGCGCACTGATGTTTTGTAGGCTAACAGAGTCATAGGCAATAAGTCAGACCATCCTTTGTGGTTGGCGGACATCTTTTGTATGATCTTCTTGATATTTTTGTTAGCCGCTTCAATAGCACCATTCATCTTTAGACGGTAGATGATGGAGTTTAGATGTTTGATGTGGAATTTACTGCACAACTCTTCCATCATTCTATTGTTGAGGTTCGTAGCATTGTCTGATAAAATTACCTCTGGTTGTTCATATCGACAAATGACATTGTTTCTGATGAAAGCAATGATAACTTATTTGTTAACCCTAGGGAAGGAGGCTGCTTCTACCTACTTGGTGAAGTAATTGATCTTGGTGAAGATAAATTGATGCCCATTACTGGCTTTGGGCTCGATGGGCCCGGTCACTTCCATTCCCCACATTGAGAAGGGTCAATGCGAACTCATATTGTGGAGCTCCCTCGAAGGGGCGTGGATAGCATTCCCATGAATTTGGCACTGATAACATCTCTTGACGTGATCCTCACAGTCGGCCTTGAGAGAAAGCCAGTAATTGTGACGCCCCCAAAATAGGTCCACACGACCCATTCTGAGTCGCCAGATATCACACTACAGAAATCAAATACAAACTTTATGTATACAAATGTTGAACTATCGTGCAGAGTACGACAACACATAAGTTGTGAGTTTTAAAACAAATATATGTGTAACTCTCATGGTGCCTCAACCACGACACCTTACAATGGTACTTTACATAAAACTACAGTCAATAACTATTTTAGAAATTAAAATCTTTAGAAAATGCTCAAGGAAACCTTCATACATGGGAGGCCATGCATCTAAGTTATGATAGATATCATATGAGTCGAGAATTATCCTTGGTTTACCTAATAGACCCCAAAGAAAAATGAAAAGATTACTATCATGTTCTTTCCAATGGTGAGTCTTATCTTGACATATAATTATCTCCATTGTCTCCAATTGAGAATTATATTTCAACCAAACTGCAAGATTATATAGGTAGTGCTCATAGATATAATCAGCAAGTGCATGTCCACAACCCTGTCTTATGATAACACGAAATAGTCTGTCATTAGACATCTTATATGATAGTAGCCAAAACGCCCTTCCAAAGTTGGGTTCACCTCACCCTATTCGGTTCACTAAAATCAACGGTTAAAATGACGTATAAAATACGACACACTTATCTAAAATTCTCAATAAAATTATTTCCATACTATTTTAGGGGAAACATCAACAGCTATAGACCATCGTTCTATTCCCCTATTATCCCCGCTCAACCCAGCTAAACTCTTATTACCTGAAAGGAATTGTGAAGCAAAAGGGTGAGTACAACTAGCCCAGTAAAGAATATCATGACTAAAGATAATTAAATTATCGATAACCTTTGTCAGTAATAAATCAGAGATTTAGAACATATGGTAGATGATAAAACTTTTCAACCATAGTGGCAGCGGAATGAGCAATCCATTAGAAGAGTCAAATAGACCATAACTTCTCCATATTAAAAGTCCACCAACAATGTTTTATCCCTGTAACATCAATCAACAGTTCATGTCCACAATCATGTGAATAACTCATAATCATAATTGTGATTCTAAATTCCTCTTTGCACCCAGGACGAAGATAATTTTCATCACCTGTCTTTACTTGAAACATCAAAGATCATGGTTATACCAAATCACAGTTCATGTTCATAATCATACTAATAAATTCATCTTTGCACTACGGGCCAAAGATATTCATTAACAGTTCATCTTTACACTACAGGCCAAAGACATACAACTGTATTTTAGAAGAGTCAAGTAGAGCATGATATCTACTATCTTCTTTACGAATTAAAAGTTTATTATCAATATTTTATCGCTGAGACTCAGCTCAATACATCACCGAATTATCCATGCACTACGGCCAAGGATATTCGTTAGTATAACATCCATGAATTATCCATACACTACGGGCCAAGGATATTCATTAGTATCACGACCACGAAATATCATAAACTACGGGATAAAGATATTCGTTTTTTCACCAATGGTCATGATCATGCCAAACAACAATTCATCTTTCCACCCTTGGCCGAAGAGAACGTATGGTTATGATCATACCAACATATGTCCATCAATGCACTATGGGCCAATGAGGACTTTTACCACATCATTTGTAACATTACGGTCATGATTATACCGAATAATCCCTGGTCATAATCATACCAAACAACAGTCCATCTATGCACGTAAGCCACAGATGACTTTCATTACAATATAAACATAAGGATGATGACAATGATATAAGCATTAATCAAATGAAATCAAGGATAAATATTAAAGACTTTAAATTTATCCAGAGTTTAAAAATATCCAAATTATCAACATGATACTGCTTTGTGGAGTAAAATTCAAGAATAATATTCATGTATCAAAAATAATTTGGACAGAAAAGAAATATATTTTTCAGGTGAATAGTACCCCGTGAATAGTACCCTATGAATAGTACTTCATGAATAGTACCTCGTGAATAGTTCCCCGGCATAAAAAGTGCCCCAAATACCCGAGTGAATAATATTTGAGTGAATAGTAACCTGGTGAATAGTAACCCGTGAATAGTACTCCAACGAAAAAAATGCCCAAAATACCCGAGTGAATAATATTCGAATGAATAGTAACCGAGTGAATAGTAACCCGTGAATATTAACTCGTGAATAGTACTTCAGTATGAAAAGTGCCACGAATACCCGAGTAAATAATATTCGAGTGAATAGTAACTGGGTCAATAGTAACCCGTAAATAGTAACTCATGAATAATAACTCGTGAATAGTATTCCGGCATGAAAAGATCAATAATTATCAAGAAAGCTCAGAATAATATTTCCATGAAAAGATACTGGATGAAGCACAAATATCAAGGATATTCTACTAATTTCACAAAGTATAGAAGCAATACTTCAACAAAATGAGTGTAGAAGTAGGAATACGAAACGAAATAATATTAATTACATACTACAAAGTATGGAAGAAAATATTATTTCATATGAATATTGAACGAAGATAATATCCATACGAATACAAAAAATAATATCTCTTTTGAATATGAAATAAATAATACCCCTTACCTCAGAAGAAGACTGGATACTGGAATAGTGAAGTAGCAGACTTCTCTTCTTCTTTCTTTCTATAGCTTCTCTCTCTATAATTGCTCTTGTGAGTCTTAGTGAATTGCTGAGAATGAAAGAAGAATGAGCTATAGGAAAATATAGTTTCGATAATTACACGTTTTGGGGCTCGAAATATTATAATATAATACCTTTATCTTTTCCTCCAATTTTAATTTAGTCCTACAAGTATTATCAAATTTGCACCACCTCCCCTAATAGTACATCATATGAATCAATAGTTCATTCATGTGAATCAGTAGTTCTATACATGTGAAAAAAATAGTTACAGTATAGTACCTTCATCTATACCTCCATTTTTAATTTAGTCATGCAAGTATTATTAATCTTGCACCACCTCCCCTAATAGTACATGCATATGAATCAATAGTACATACATGTAAACAAATAGTTATAAGCATGTGAATTAATAGCAATTAATTGCTTATTTATCCGATTAATTACCCGATTGGTCAATATAACCTCCAAAAATCAGTTATTATCAAAATAAATGTTGATTTCCACTAACACTAATAATCCCAACATATTGGAAATATCAATTTTATCTTTAATCAACACGAACTTATTCATCATTAATATTATAACTCATGATATTTAACAATCAGATCATTCCCAGGAAAGAGGGGGCTTTCTGATAAGAATTTCTCCCTATTGACGCGCAATTAGATGACCAAACCTCTCCTCGACAGAACTTTCTAGACATTGTTAATATTGCAAATAATAATATGAATAACTTTGTCGTCTCAATTATTGATTTAATAATATAAAATATTGATATTGTGACAATAATTGAATCAATAATATAAGAGATATTATGCAGTAATTACTGTAGCAATAATTGAGTATAACTGAGTGACTTCTCACGTAAACATCAATAATCAATACCCTGTGCTACTATGCAACCACACGTATTACTATTTGTTTACCACTGGGTATTTCAACAGTTTAACGGTAAAACTTTCACCGTTATTTTAATAAAAATATAATTCTGTCATTTTCTAACTCCGACAATTATTCCGTTGTGGTGTCCACCAATGATGGTGTCATCGTACGGATATTCCCCGACAAAAAGATATTCCCCGACCAAACAAATATTCCCCAAACACAACGAATATTTTATATCAACTTACTTACTTTACAAAATTTTTAAATATCACCCTTAACTTTAACCTTTTATCAATTTAACCATTTACTAAATAGAATAACAATTATCAGAAAATTGAATACTTTCATTTCGTAAAATTCGGGTTCCTTGTCCAGACATCTGAAGAGACCTAATCATGCATCTCTTTTGTAGAGTGCATCTCCACTTAGGTAGAATTTCATAACCAGTCGATGGAGCCGTCTTCTTTCAGTCGGGCTCGCCTCAGCGGGTGTAGATCCATCTTGTAAGTACTTCTTGATATGCTGATACCAAGGGTATTGGATGGGAGGTAGCTCATCCGATACTTCTCCAATGTAATTTTCATAGGCTGGAGCCTTTTGTTGGGCAAATGTGAGGGTTGACATGCCTTCTTTGTCATGTATGTTGATCAAGGAGGCCAAGGTTGCTAGCGCATTCGCAAAATCATTCCTATTCCGTGGAATGTGGAGGAAGGATATTTCTTCAAACTCCGAAGCCATCTGTATAACCTGTCGATGGTAAGGTAGCAAGTGTAGACCTTTGGTGTGATAGATTCCTGTGGTTTGTCTAATTACCAACTCGGAATCTCCAAAGACAGTTAACCTTCTGATGCCCATTGATTGGGCAAGTTTGATATAGCCTTTATACTCAACTGTGTTGTTGGTGTTGGCATACTATAATTTGACGGCGACGGGATGCTGCTCCCCCATAACGGACACTAGAACTGCTCCAGTTCCAGAACCTTCCATATTTACAGCTCCATCGAAGTACATTTTCCATGTTTGGAGTGCATCGCACCGATGGTGTTGCTGAATTGTCATTACCGCTTCATCGGGGAAGTATGTTTCCAAAGGTTTGAAATCGCCTGAAGGTGCGGTGGCCAGTTGATCCGCAATTCCTTGACTTTTAATGGACTTTTGTGTTACGTAGACGATGTCAAACTATTGTAGGATCAACTGCCATCTGGATAGTCAACAATTCAACATTGGTTTACTGAACACGTACTTGAGAGGATCCACGCGGCATATGAGATAGGTTGTGTGACCATGGAGGTAATGTTGTAACCTCATAGAAGCCCATACTAAAGCACAACAAGTCTTCTCAATCAGAGTGTACTTATGTTCACTGCTGCTGAATCTTTTGCTGAGGTAGTAGATAACTCGCTCTTAGCCTCTATCGTCTTTTTGTCCCAGCATGCAGCCCATGGCATTGTCACTTATGGACAGGTACATGAACAGGGGAACATCATCCCTGGGTGGTACCAAAATAGGAGCTTTGACTAGCTGCTCTTTGATTGTAAGGAAGGCCTTCTGGCACTCATCATTCCATTTTATGGAGGAGTTCTTTCTTAACAACTTGAAAATAGGCTCACGGGTTGCTGTGAGTTGGGAAATGAATCTGCTAATGAAGTTTATTCTTCCCAAAAATCCCCATATTTCCTTCTGTGTTTGAGGAATGGGCATTTCCGTGATGGCCTGGATTTTGGTGGGATCCAGCTCAATCTCCTTGTGGCTGAGTGGCTGACTATGAATCCTAGCAACTTGTCTGATTTAACGCCAAAGGCGCACTTGGATGGATTCAACTTCAAGTTGTACTTACCCACCATGTCTTCATGTGACCATGCAAACACATCTTGGAATTAGGTTAATATTGTAACCATGTCATTCCTTTGGTTTGGAGTGAGGTCTGTATTAATCTAGATTAGTTTAGGGCTTTCTAAGGTTCCAAGATTGAACAAAGTGGTTTTATCAAGGTTTGATTTGGGTTTGTCTTCGACCCATTCTTTGATCTCCTTAGGTATCTCATTGTCCTCTTGTATTTCCATCAAGTATGAGTCCAACTTTCCATCAAAGTTACAATCCTTATGGAGAAAAGGCACCTTATCAGCAAGCATAGGCACATCTAAATTTAGAGTCCCTTGTCGACCAATAAAAGGAGTGTTGCTCTAATTGTCAAGGGTGAAGTCCTGATGGACTACAATGATAGAAGGTCTGTCATCGTCCTCCTTCTCCCAAATGATGACCATTACGTCTGGACAATCATCGTTTAGGGTGTATCTATTTGTGTGATCATCATGGATAATGATACGTATGTTTGACATCATCTTGCAATGTCTTATTTACGTCTCCGTTCCTCTTCTTCCTCTTCGGGATTTGGAACTAAGACTTATTTCCTTTTTATCGGTATTGGTTTAAGAAATAACATAGCCATTACATGGGCAGACACCTTTATCGGAGACCGTACAGGCTTAGAAACTGTAGGTGGAGATAATTGTCATGTGGCTGAAGCTAAAGGAATCTGCTTGTGCTTGTGAGGATTCCTGTGACTGGAACTAGTAGTATAGCCTAGTTTGGTTGTCCCTGTTTAACTGGGAACTTGAATGGGGCGCTTGTTTCCCTGATGATCTTTGCCCAACCCTTGTCCAGGTTGATAACTTAATGTCATCATTTCTTGAGTGGCCGGTATTACTTCGGCAAAAACTTGGGGTATGAGAGGTGGCGCCCCAACAGGATGGTAGTGAGTGTTGCTCACCTTCAGGGCATGAAAACTGATTGGCTCAACTTCTGAATTGAAGCTGATGAGTGGTATGTCACCTTGTTCAGGACATTCCGGCTTAGCATCAACAGTGACTAGGCTATTTTTGATAATGTATTTAAGTTGCTGATGAAGGGTGGAGGGGAAGACCCCGGACATATGAATCCACGGTCTTCCCAAGATCAGGTTGTATCCTATATCTATTTTGAGCACGTGAAAAGATATACAGAATGTATGTGGACCAATCTCCACTGGCAGTTCAATCTCTCTGACAACGTTTCGTCGGTATCCATCGAAAGATTTAATGATTGTATGGCTTCTTCGGATTCTGTTGAGATTGATATTCATCTTCACCAAAGTGGTATAAAGACAGATATTCAAAGATGACCCTCCGTCTATCAAAACTCCTCCCACTATGTATCCGAAAGACAGAACCGCTATGTGCAACCGCTTGCAATGACCAGTCCCTTCGGAAGGTATATCGTCATCGGTGAAAGATATCATATTGTTATTAAAAATGTGATCCACCAGGTGCTGGAATTTCCCAACATCTATTAACTTAGGTAGTTGGGCTTCTTCAAAAACCCTGAGCAATACCTTCCTGTGATCTTCGGAAGAGAAAACCAAGTCTAGCATGGAAATTTGATATGGAGCTTCTCTTAAGCTTAAAACCACCTTGGCTTCATTATGGCCCATAGTACGGAGAAATTCTTCCACTTTTTCCATGGGAATCTTCCCCCTTTGACTTGATGGTAGACTGCATCACCCGTTGGGGAAGATACAGTGGATTATCCTTCGACACTACAGTAATTATGTGGGATATGGATCCTTCAACCTCTCCATAATTCCATGGAACTTTCTGTAGGCTGACAACAGGATATTGTGGTCTGCATGGCAAGATAATTGGCTTTGGTGCAGCCACTTGCAAAGGATTATCAACACCCTTGAGTTGAATTGGTTGGATTGCATGCGAGGGGGTAACTGAGTCTATCTCAGAAGATATGACTGCTACGACCTCCTTCCACTTTGTAGAAAACGCGTCCCCACTCTCTAGTACTACAGCATCATCGTCTACCATCTGCAGGATACCACTGTCAATTAAATTCTAAATAAGGTGGCGGAGTGCCCAGCATTCTTCTATGATGTGATCGCGAGATTTGGAGTGATACTGGCACACTCCATTGAAATCAAACCGTCTTGACCGCAGGCTGATTGGAGGTAGAAGAGCTATGATTCTTCCTTTATTTATCAACATTTGTAGTATTTCTTCCATTGGTTGGCCTAGGTACGTAAATTCTCTTTTGTTGGAAAAATCCCGACGGGCTTTGGCATTTGCTCTTTTTGCAATTTTATCCTCCAGTGTTTCATTTTCTGGAGTCCGCGGTGGAGTGTTTGTAACAAGAGGAAGGAGACTGGAATGCTCCTTAGTAAATAATTGGTGTGTGACTTAGTGCTGATGGACCACCGCTTACGCGAATCGTTAACTTGCTCACGAAGAGTCTTCATTTTTGTTCCATCGTGATATCTTTGGCCGAGCAAAATTCCATTTGTCAACACCATCCTTGCTGGTCTGGGGTGATCCACCACCATGATTATTGGAGCTCTGTCCACTACTCCAATTAATCATATTAACCTCTTCTTCTTTGTGTTGAGGAAGAGGGTTGTCTTGTACATGGGGTTTGTCGGGTTTAGCTACCATGATCTCACCATTATCAATCAAATCCTGGATCTTGTGTTTCAAGGCCCATCAATCTTGAGTATCATGACCTGGAGCTCCAGCATGATAGGCACATTTCTGACTAGCATTGAAACCCTTCCCATTCGGGTTTACTGGTGGAAGAAGATGAGTAATTTTCTTCTGAGTGGTCAGAAGATTGAGAATGTTCTCGAGTGAGTCCCTTAGGGGTGTGAACATTCGAGTGTGTCTGACTTCTCCACCCTTTGGCAACAAACGGTTCGAAGGTTGTGCTTGGAAGGGGAGTAATTTCTCCTCTGGATAGGCATATTCTAACTTCCTTTCTGACCTTGTAGTATCAAGGAAACATCTTCCTCTTTCTTTTTATAAACCCTCCGGGGGTTGTTTCCATAATTTCCGGACTGGATGTGCTCAGCAACAGCTTTGAGGGCAGCTAGGTCTTGAATCTTTCCTGACTGCAATCCCATCTCAACCATCTCCCCATGTTTAATCATTTCAGAGAATGGTTTACCAATACCAGCTAAAATCCTCTCATAGAAAGGAGCTTCTTGTATGTATATGAAGGTCATCACCACCTCTGACTCATTCATAGAGGCAACAACTTGTGTGACACCCCCAAAATAGGTATACATTGTGACACCCCCAAATCTCGTACTTCATTACCTCAAGATTTGGTGTTCACTTAATCAAAACATTCATACTATCTACCCAAATAAAATAATATTTAAACCATAAATCCACCCTTTAAATAAGGTTACATTATTAAATCCAAAAACATCCAAGGTTGTCTAACCTTTAAACATCATATAAGTTCGGAAATAAAATGTATTACATCACATCATTATTTAAAAGTCTATGATCATAACAATAATTAAAATTACAAGTTTTCATCACTTGTACATTTTTCCCTTTCCTTTGCTAGTTGAAGGTTCATCTACCTTCTCAACTTTAGCTGCAATGAGTATATAAATATGCAAGAGTGAGCAAAATAATTTCTCACTGGATATAACAATGGATCAACAAAAGAAGAATAATAATAATTGCCAACAATAGGTTCATCAAAACTGAATAGTACTCTAACGATGATAATCAAAAACTGGAATCCAAAATATGGAATATATCTAACTGATGGTCATAAGACCATGAACTATGTCCACAGTTGTGAGTAATCTTTCAACTCCAACTTTAACAGTCATAGGACTATAAGGACTCCTCGTACTTAGGGGGATCAACCCTTCATATAAGGTATCGTGCACAAACATTTCAACGCTAAGCGTAAATTATACCTTAATAATAATAATAGGGTTGTTCATCTAAGTATTTAGAGTACAAGTCCGCACCAAAGAAAATTTGGTTTGGATAAGCTTTCAAGGGTAATTTGGAGTTTAACAATCATCAACTAGGGAACTAGTTGAATCAATAGTGTGAAATAACACAACAGTTGATAAATAATAAAATAATATGGAACAATGAATAAGCGTAAGCGAACTAACTATATCTTGAACTCATGCTTAGAAACAACTACAAAGAACTCATGCTTAGAAACAACTACAAAGCATAAGTATTGAATGACGACAAACCTTGCGTGAATAATATTAAACTAGGACTATGAATTATGGAATATGCTTTAAATAATAACAAGATGAACATAAATCTTGCTCATTATGAGAATAGCTTGTGTCAAGTAAATGAGATGAGGTAATTCAACAATAAGAATTAGAATTCAAGAGAACTACATTCATAATATCTGAATGACAATAAAGAAACTTGTCTAACAATAAACAAGTTAGAATGCATCAATAAATATTGGAATTCAAACTTGTTCGAATAAAGTTAAAGTCATAACTAGCTTGCTCAAACAATGATTGGAAGTACAAAAGTTCGCTTAATGAAAGGTTAAAGTAAGAAACTTGCTCAATGTAAAAAGATAGGTTTAGAAAACTTGCCTCGAGCATAAGCTATAATATCAAACTCACGTTCACCTACACATAGGTTTAGAACCATAATCTATTTAGATATACTAACATTCACGTTCCATCATAACACGCATTTCTAGTTAGGCTTGTTAATTTAGCACAAGTCTTATATTACCATATACGTTTCAGAATTTTCCAAGCGTTAACCTCACAACACTTAACTAACATTCATTCTATAACTAACTTATAACATAACACGTTCATCACTTACAATCACGTTTACAAAGTTGAAATCATCAATGACATAACACGTTACTGATTTAACCTCCTTGTTACATGTTTGACTCCTTAACACAACCTTAAACCAAGCTATAGTGATGTTATAAGGTCTGCAGAAACTACAAAAGTCACTGTCCCAAACCAAGGTATGGCGCACCTGCGCCATACAAAGGCTCTGATCCTGGCGCAATGTAATGCCATTTTGCTCTTGGATCATGCGTAATTGCATCGATTATGAATGATGCACGCAGACTATTAGTCATTTTGCCGATCAATATATGTGTGCAAGTATACACGGTCAACAAGTAATAAAGAGTAAGTAAAGTATCGTTCCCACAGAGAATTAACTAATAAAGTTCACCAAGCATTAACTAATAACCATCTCAGTCTTATTTAAACGAATGATATTATATTTTATATTTAAACTACGAAATTAAATAAACCTAACTATTCCTAGAGTGAGACTAGATATTGAAGACCTGAGATTATAATTTCATCTATTGAATCATTTAAATCAACACACTTCTAGTTAAGCCAAATTAATTATACTGGATTGTTAGTTGAGAACACGAAAGTGAAGTATAGCCATCTCTCAATAAACCATACCCATATCATATATAATCCACAATTGATAGAATACACATGAACACCCACATTACCTAAACCACTATATGTCTATGTGATTTACAAATAATTAGGGTTTAAGCCCAAATTCTCAATTAACTACGAGCAATGCCTCGGTATATGTTTATCCTAAGCATAAATCATACATTCCATCACAATGTAGAACATACAAATACAAGCTATCAAGATCAGATCTAAACCCATACTTTGTCTTTCAAGTCCATATGGATTATCAGAGTAATTGATGGCCAATCAACTAAGCAAATAAGCATGAATCTTAATAGACAATCCTATAGCAATCAATAAGGCTAACAATGAAATATATCATAATAAACTAATCCATAGAATCCATTGCAATCTCAGAATAGAGTTTAAATCATAGTTGAATCAAATTTATCATCCACATATTCAATAAACATCACAAGATTACAAATAAGAACCAAAAAGAGGATAAAGGTAGAGAATTAAAGTGCAAATCTGTTCTCCTGCTCTTAGATGGAATCTCTGGTGCTTCCCAATTATTTCAAGTCTTCAATCTCAACAACTCTAGAAATCACTACGCTAATCTACTCTAATCTAATATCGAAATTAAAGAGAAGAAAGCAAATAATGATATCTTATTGATACCCCAAGGGGTGGTCTCGCTTTTCATCTGATAATACGTCTAATATATAAGCCCTCATTCCCCCAACACTTAAAATTTCAAAAATAAAATAAAGTCACCATCTGCAATACTGATGTAGGCGGCGGCAATGCAACAAGTAAGAATCCCTTTGTAAACAAGGCAGTAGCCATGAAAGTGCAAAATAAGTTATGTCCGGGTTGATGGCACGGTATGAGTATTTTAGCTCAGATATAGCATGGCAGTCACATGCGGCTCTGAATTACTTCATCTTCTTGTGCTTCTGTCATTGCTACTACTTCTTTGACATGCTACTCTTGCATCTTTGTTCATCAATGCTCAGTTTCATTTGTCCACTCGACCCTCTTGTCATGTCATCACTAATCTCATGCCACATACCAACGCCAAGCTATGGCATTTCCTACACTTTTACACCAAAGGAGTTCTCAGTACATATAATGCAAAATAACATAAAATGCAACTAAAAACACACTAAAATGTACTTGAGATGGGCATAGATCTCGTGAATTGATATCCAATAAGTAGGTGTAAAACCTACTTATTAAATACCCCCAAACTTGAACTATTGTTTGCCCTCAAGCAATGCATACGACATAAAACACTAAAAATGCAACTACATTCTATGCAACTAAATCACGATGCAAATGAGTCTCACATTCTCCAGCTATAATAGAAATTCAGTCCACAATGTCTCAGCGAATTATCCAGATTCGAGAATATTAATTCAAACCAAACTATAGGCATAATATCATACACTCAAATAATTCATATATGCTATAAAGATGTTTTGTGTGTGTGTGTGTTGTGTTCACCCAAAACTTGATTAAGGCAAAGAATACATATGTTAAACTTTTTAAAAATAGAAAATCACAGCCTAAATCAAGATTCATGTATACTTATGCAATAAGGACTGTTCCAACATATCAAACAAAACGACGGTTCAACAATGGGCTTAACTGTTTTATTACTACTCACGAAGGCGATTTTCGCTCTTTCCCACGGTGTTTATTACTATTTTTCTCTTTCTTTCTTTTTTCTTTTTTTATTTTATTTTTTCATTACAACGAGTGCATTTTACGCTCCATCTCGCCCCTTCAAAAGAGTCAACAATTCAGCTCAAGAAGGTTTCAAGATAGCTCTCTCTTTTTTTCTTTTTTTTTATACATAGCATACCCATGTTTTCCCAAAGTTTGAATGTCAATGTTGTATACAGTCTAAGTCCATTTTCCACATATTTCTCTTTTTAAAACCACATTTTCTATTGAGCAATGCAACACATCATTCTTATGCCTACAAGCAATTGTGAACACGGCAGTGCAAACCGAAAGCATTTAGACAGCATCATGAATTACATCGTGTAAAACATTATATCTAAGCTCATGTTATCCAACATATTCAACAATCCTTCAAAATTCACATTCATCATAGGCTAGACAAAATTTCCATAAAGCTAGAATTTGTGAGACATGCAATTATTAACTAACACATAAATATGTAAACTTTTAAACTAAACATGCAAATGCTATATGCAACTATACTACTACCCCAATACCCCCAAACTTAGAATATTCATTGTCTCAATGAATGGAGATATATGGTTAGAGAAACTCCCCTAATGGTCAGCTGCACCACCCTCATCGGGTGGTGAATCTGGTGGTGGATATGGCATGGCAGTCCCGAATTGTGGCCACTCAAGCGTTGTCCCTTGCTGTGCAAACGCCTCCGTCAATGACCTCGTGAGACTCGTAGAAAACGATGTGAAGTTGTCATACATCGCGTCGACCTTTCGCTTCAACCTTCGGAGTTGTAGATCCCCAGTAACAGCATTGGCTTGGGTTGATGTTCCTTCTTTTTCAAAATTCGGCGTCGGGCGTGGCCGCGCATGTTTTCAATAGAGACATGGTGCGGGCATGTTAGAGCTATTTCAAGACAGACTTGCATACCAGGCCGCAGAGTTTTCAAGGTATACATCATACGTACACACGACCACCTTCTACGCAATTCCAATATGCATCTTCTAATACATAACACAGTGATGACTGCTTTTCAATTCTCCTAAATAACACCATTTAACCATGTCAAAGTATGAACTACTGAATACGCAAAAATGACCATCTAATCATCATACTCTCTATACTATGCTCAAACACAGTCCAATGCAAATTCAGCTATCAACGCACTTATGCAAAACAAATCAAACTATCATAATTAAAAATGAAAATGAACTAACAAAAAATATCTAAACATAATAATTAAAAGGTAGAGATAGAAACAATGGGTTGCCTCCCATCAAGCGCTAAGTTATAGTCAATTAGCTTGACTCTTTTCTTGACACCGCTATCCAATTCCTCTACGATAAGCTAGGAACCCTCTATCCATTAGAACCGCTATGTGTTTTGGTTGGTTCCCAATCATGAGAGTCTTCGGATTGAAGCCACCTAGCATATTTCCTGTATATGATGTCCCCAGTTCCATTGCATTGCTAGGTGTTTCTCCCATTTTGCATTGAGGCATGAAAGATACAACGGGCTTTTCTTCTTCTATTATCTCTTCCTCAGCCCACCATGGTTTGTAGGAAGCCTCATTATCATAGAAATTCTTACTTTGGATATAACTACCAAGGGGACATGGATGTGCAAAGTTCACTGAATTTTTCAACTCTAACTGAGAATGCACTTGGTGTATTATACAAGTCAGCTCATGTTCTTCATTTTCCACACCCCCAGTTGTCTCCTCAATGTCCACTCCTTTCAGTTTATTCAGTGGCATGTACACTTCTGGCTCTCCATCAGTTTCATCGTCCATGTCATAGCACCAATTGTTTGGAGGGCTATTGTTCAAGGCTTCAAACATTTGATCCATATGATTTTGAAGATTTTGAATTGACCATTCTTGCTCAATCATATTCTCCTCAGTTGATGCTACAAATTTGAACCACAATTCCTCCAACCTTTAATTTTCTTGTTCAGTTCTGAAATTCCTGTGTTGAGGGCCATTCATTGAAGAGTTAATGAGTTGTTCCATCTGTCGATTAAGATTCTGGGTTGATAACTCCTGACTCATTATCATCTCTTCCTTTTCTGCTATAATCCTTGACATGAATTCTTTCAACTCGGAATTTTCTTCTTATTGCATTGGAGGTGGGTATGAGAAATCTGATGGATATGTTGGACTTGCAATGCAGTCTTGGTCTTGATAGTTACAATTCCATTCATAATCTGGGTGATATCCCCAACCTTGATGATAATTGGGATTAACATAGTTGTTGGAGTAATCACCCCCAAACTGTACTTGTCCAACCCTGATATTGCACTGATAACTCTGATGCTCGCTAACACAATATTCACATATAACTGGTATCTCTCGAGTATGTTGGGCTGCAAGAACATCCAACCTCTCCGAAAGTGTTGCAATTTGTGCTGACAATGTCGAAAATACATTGAGTCCTTCAGTTCTTGTGTTCCTTGGTTAAGTCATATTTGCATATGGCCATTGATAAGCAAAGTCACCCATGATACCTGAAAAGAGAGAAATATAAGAAGATAATTAAAACAAAATAAAAATGTTTACATTAAGACCAATTTGATTAAAATTAATGTTGGCAAAAATTATTAAAATAATTCCCCAACAACGGCGCCAAAAACTTGTTGGTCGTTTTACCGATCAATATATGCGTGCAAGTATACACGGTCAACAAGTAATAAAGAGTAAGTAAAGTATCGTTCCCACGGAGAATTAACTAATAAAGTTCACCAAGCATTAACCCATAACCATCTCAGTCTTATTTAAACGAATGATATTATATTTTATATTTAAACTACGAAATTAAATAAACCTAACTATTCCTAGAATGAGACTAGATATTGAAGACCTGAGATCACAATTTCATCTATTGAATCATTTAAATCAACACACTTCCAGTTAAGCCAAATTAATTATACCGAATTGTTAGTTGAGAACACGAAAAGTGAAGTATAGCCATCTCTCAATAAACCATACCCATATCATATATAATCCACAATTGATAGAATACACATGAACACCCACATTACCTAAACCACTATATGTCTATGTGATTTACAATAATTAGGGTTTAAGCCCAAATTCTCAATTGAGTACGAGCGATGCCTCGGTATATGTCTATCCTAATCACAAATCATACATTCCATCACCATGTAGAACATACAAATACAAGCTATCAAGATCATATCTAAACCCATACTTCGTCTTTCAAGTCCATATGGATTATCACAGTAATTGATGGCCAATCAACTAAACAAATAAGAATGAATCTTAATAGACAATCCTATAGCAATCAATAAGGCTAACAATGAAATATATCAGAATAAACTAATCCATAGAATCCATTGCAATCTCAGAATAGAGTTTAAATCATAGTTGAATCAAATCTATCATCCACATATTGAATAAACATCACAAGATTACAAATAAGAACCAAAGAGAGGATAAAAGTAGAGAATTGAAATGCAAATCTATTCTCCTGCTCCAAGATGGAGTCTCTGATGCTTCCCAATTGCTTCAAGTCTTCAATCTCATCAACTCTAAAAATCATTACGCTAATCTACACTAATCTAATATCAAAATTAAAGAGAAAAAAGAAAATAATGATAGCTTATTGATACCCCAAGGGGTGGTCTCCCTTTTCATCTGATAATACGTCTAATATATAAGCCCTCATTCCCCCAACACTTAAAATTTCAAAAATAAAATAAAGTCAAGAATCTACAATCGATGGCGCCTTGCATGACCATGCCAATCCCTTTTAAAAACAAGGCGCGGGCGCGTGAGTTCAAAATAAGTTATGTCCGGTTGATGGCGTGGGCGCGCGTGTTTTAGCCTTGTATATAATGCGACTCTTTAATTCTCGCATCTTGTGCTTTCATTGCCATCTTGCTTCTTTGACATGCTACTCTTGCATCTTTGTTCATCAATGCTCAGTTTCATTTGTCCACTCGACCCTCTTATCATCTCATCACTGATCTCATTCCACATACCAACGCCAAGCTATGCCATTTCCTGCACTTTTACACCAAAGGAGTTCTCAGTACATATAATGCAAAATAACATGAAATGCAACTAAAAACACACTAAAATGTACTTGAGATGGGCATAGATCTCGTGAATTGATATCCAATAAGTAGGTATAAAACCTACTTATCACAGACACGACATGAACAGTAGCCGTCTTTAGCCCAACTAATAAGAATTTCACCCACAAAACAGTAAAATTAACACGTAAAATAAATATACAACTATCATAAATATGATTGATAACATATTCAACCACTTAGCACAATTTAACAACAACTAAACCTATTTTAATTTCTCAATTTTCAAGTTTTCATACAAAAACTCCATTTTCAAGTTTCTTCACAAAAATGAACACTGTGATTTCAATTCTTGTCCAATTTACTTCATTCAAGTTACGTTATCTTCGTTTCTTAATAGACTAGCATAATCAAGCTTCAATTAGCAGTTTAATATATGAATTGATCAACAAAATTGGTACTTACATAAGCCATATGAGAAAACATAAACATTGTCATTATTTTCTTCTGTTATTCAAAATTAGCATGCAATTTCCTTGTTTAAACAGTAGTTCTAACATCACAACCATATATAATCATCACAATCAATTGTATAACAACAATTTTGAAAAAATTTAGAATTCACAGATCATAAGCAAAAATTTGACATAACTCATATATGCATACATATATATATTTATACTAAGGTTATAAAAATTTACCTTTTTTGTTGCTTAAGAACTCCTTGCTAATCAACTGCTAATTACTTTGCAAATTCAGAACTTCTCTCAAAGTCTCAGACAACTCCTTCTCTAAAAATCTTTTCTTTTCTTTCTTCTCTCAATATTAGACTAGGTACTAACAATAGTAAGCGTAAACCAACTGATAATAGTATGCGTCAAAATAAAACAGATATGGTAATAATAAGCCTACTTATTATATCAGTTACAAAATTAACGTATATATTATAAATATATTATATTTACTATTTTAATTATATTTTATTTATTCTATTTATTTTATTTAAATTCAAAAATTAGAAATCCCAAAAGCCATAAAGCTTGTTTGGCAAAACCCTTTAAATTTAAAGAATTAATATCCTTGAACCTTGTTTGGATAAAACTAAATTAAACTACTTTAATTTATTTTAATAACTCCTTATAATATAGTTATTTGTCACACTTTATTTAGTCAAACTTTCATATTTAATTTAATTAATTCAAATAACGCTTAATTAAATAAATCATTTAATCACATAACTCAATACAAATAATTAACCATAAAATTAAAATATCAATATAATAATAATTTCCTTAATTCATTAATTATTTATTTAATAAATAATTAACCAAATAAAATTAAATCAATTAAACAAATATTTATTCAACGATAAACACATCCATTAAATATTTATACACTTCAATAAATATTTAATATTACAATTAAAATTCTAGAATGTTACATACATCACCCATTCTGAGTTGTCAAATACATGGTACAGAAACAAATATAACTTCATTAATACAAATTGTCGTACAAAATACGACAACATATATACTGTGAGTTTAAATACAAATATCGTCTTCTAGACAGTATTCAAACTCAAATAAGTCCTCATTACAACTATTGATACACTATTTTACAAAATAGTGAGGACTGCTAAAATAACTGACAGGAAACATCACTCCACACCCTGACTAGTTCCTGTTATATTCTCGCATCCTGAGAAGAAAAATGGAACATAAAGGAAAAAGGGTGAGCTAAACTAGCCCATTAAAGAACATTATAACTAAGATAATGAACAACAAATTATCTTTAGCCTTCAACAAATCAGATAAAATATAATGGACAACCAGTTTTAGATCAATATTCGCAGCGGAAATAACAATTCATTAGAAGAGTTAAGTAGAGAATGAAATCTACTATCATCTATGAATTTAAAAGTCCATCATCAATATTTTATCCCTGTAACATCAATCAATATACATCTTAAATCAATATTCATCTTTGCACTACGGCCAAAGATATTCATTTGTATCACCAGTTGGTCATGTTCATCTCAACACATGTTCATCTTTGCACTACAGGCCAAAGATGTTCAGTAATATCATCATTTAGAACTAAGGATGATGAAAAATATTTTAAATAAACGAATCCAGTGAGATAACAGAACAAAGATTAAGGATTCGTACTTTAGATAATCCAAGTTTTAAAATACTCCATAATAAACCATAGTGGAGTAAAATTCAAGAATGAAGATCAAAACATGGATACAATCAAAGATAGTAACCATAATAGACATCTTGGACAAAGAAGAGAAAATTTCATTTTTCGGTGAATAGTGTCGTATTCGTGAATAGAGACGTATACGTGAATAGTGTCATATACGTGAATAGTAACCCCGACACAAAAAAGGTAGAAATTCCATAAGAAAAATCATACTTTGTGAATAGTACTCGTGAATAGTATTGTATTAGTGAACAGTGTCGTATACGTGAATAGTATCGTATAAATGAATAGTAACCTCGACATAAAAAGGTAAAAATTTCATAATAAAATTCATATCAATATTTCGGAATAATTATATTGAACGAAATAACATCATTTACGAAGCAAATAACATCTCTTACCTCAAAATAACAGTACTTAACTTGGAATATCGGATGTAATGCTGAAAGAAACTTACACTGAATAGCAACTCTCAAAGTATCTAAATACTCACAAAATATGCTCGATAATATAGAGAGAGAAAAAAAAAAAACTTGTTTCTGGTGTGATTTTCAATTCAAACTAAGCATCCATATTTATAGAAAAATGCTAGAACGCCAAAATAGACTAAATTAATAAAATATTAATTTATCAAAAAAAAAATTCTACGCACACATTCTTGACCAAAATATCAGCCACCACAAGTGAGGCCCACCAAAAATCAGAATTTCCACACCAACCAAAAGTGGGGCCCACCCATGTTTTAAAAAAATATTTATTTTTGAAACTTCAATAATTCATAATAAATTGCCCTTTTATCAGAAAAATACGAATTTTAAGTCCATTCCATAGGAAATTAAATTCTCTACAATTTTTTAGAAGAAAGTCTTTCCAAATTCTAAACAGAAAATGTCCGAAATCCACATACGGATGATTTTTAATACCTCCATTCTGACAAAATACTGATAAAACATATCAGCATTAATTCCTTCATTTATATCCACACAAAATAAATATTTTCCCTATTCATCTACATAAAATAAATATTTTCTCATCATATAAATCAATAATAAATTATTCACAAATAATATTATAGAATCACAATTATGACAATCAGGTAATTCCCAGGAAAGAGGGGGCTTTCTGATAAGGATTTCTCCTTATTAGCACGCAATTAAGTGACCAAGCCCCTTTCCTAGACAGAACTTCCTTAGACATTACCAATACTGATAGCTAACAATATTATTCAAATAATATGAATTATTGATCTGATAATGGAGATATTGTGCAGTGACAATTCTTGAAACAACAATAATATAAAATATCAATGTAGCAATTACGTCGTTATTCCAACAGTGTTAACGATAACAATTATGTCATTATTTATAAAAACTCAAACTTGTCATTTTCTTAATCCAACCGTTTTTCGTTATGGGGCCCACAAATGGCTGCACCATAGTACGAATATTCCCCGACAGCAAGAATATTCCACGACCATACGAATATTCCCCCGATAACAATGAATATTTTATAACCACTTGATTATTTTGCAAAATTTGCACATTTCACCCATAGCTAAAGCATTATATCAAATTAACACCTTATTATTCATAATAATAATTAGAGGAAATTCGATTTTATTTATAAAAAGTTGGGGTCTTACAACTTGAGCAGCAAAGCGCCTTCACCTTTGAGCATACTCTGAAAGATTCATTGGCTTGCTTCCTGACTTTGGTAATTTGGTACCGGTCAGGGGCCATCTGGGATTGGAAGCTATACTGAGTAAAGAAGGCATGAGCTAGCTCTTCCCAACTATGTATCTTGGAATTGTCCAATCTGGTATACCACGATCGGGCTTCTCCAGTTAGACTTTTTTAGAACAGCTGCATCCTGAGCTTCTCATCCTCGGCATAAGATCTGAGTTCTCCAATGAATACCTTCAAATTTGTGTAAGGGTCTCCTAACCCGTCATACTTTTCAAAGTCAAGAGTCTTGAACTTCTCTAGATAATGCACACCAAGGAATATGCAAAGGTCAGCATATGAAACCCTCCCATGTGCTCTAATTCCTTTGATAGAACGGATGGTCTCTTCCATTTGAAGGACCTTCTTTTTTATATCACCAGGTGTCTAGCTCTTTTTTGAGATGGGTGGTATCATGAGTTTTGTTGGTCTTATCCAACTGAGAATTAGATACGGGAGCTTCTTTGTCCGCACCTTGGGCCCCTCCATGTGCAGAGGCTTCAATATGTACGAGTATCCTTGTACCCTGAGTAGATTGGTGTAGTTCTTTAAACAGAACAACCAAATCTGTGATTTTTTTCTTAATCTGTCACATTCTTCACGAGACACAGGATTAGGATTTGTCTGGTCAGATGAAGACATAATTGGTTGTAGGCTCGTGGCCTTTTTGGATTTTGAAAGGGTAATAGGTCCAATTGTTTCCTTGCGAAAAACTGACGTAGTTTAGTTTCAGGGAATGTATAAATGTTTGCATTCTATATGATGTATCCGTCTTAGGAGTATTATCCTGCAAAACAAATGTTAGTTTTTTGTAATACAGGATAACATGTTAATATTTATAAATATGCGTGTACACATTTCCTCATATTTCCTATTACATGGAGATCAATATGGAATGAAATTACAAGTAATTGACCTTACGAGTAATTTGAAATGGGAAAGCATGAAGAGACTTTCCTCCGTGTTTGGTTTATCAGAGGCTGACCTATCTTAAGATATGTCAGGAATAAGCATGTGAATGATATTCCTATTTATATATGATTTGATTATGATATATATGAATGAATATACAAGTATGCTTGCATTAAGAAAAGATGTAAAGTCTTTTGATAGATAATAGAAACATATGTATAAGGACTTAGAATGAATTGATCAAATGTGTTAGGTTGATCCTACATAAGCAAAACAGCTTTGTAAAGTCCTTAAAAAGATATGATGTACAAGGACTATAAATATAGAAAGATCAAGCTTGTTAAGTTGATCTTATGATGTAATAGATAGGCTTATCTGATCGTCGAGCACTGCACCAGAAATCGTAGTCTGCTAGGAGAGTCAAGAAAAACTCGAGAGCTGTCGAGGCAGAATCGTAGTCTGCAAGATAGTAGATCTCAGAATTCGTAGACTGCCAGGAGAGATGAAGAAGAATCGTAATATGTCGAGGAGAACTTCCTCAGAGCCGTAGTCTGCTGAGGAAGTCATGTTCAGAATTGTCGAGACAGCCTGTCTACGAACCGACCGAGAATCTTCCGAAGCCAAGTCAAGAATTGTAGACTACACTCGGAGTTATAGAGTCTACTGAAGAATCGTAGACTACACTCAAAGTCGTAGAGTCTACTAATCGTATCAGAGGTAGAAATCGTAGTCGAGCAAGATCAGATGAAGACAACGAGCACAAAGTCAAAAATCATAGAGTGTCAAGATCTGATCTCGGAGTAGTAGTGTCTGCACAGCCAAAGCTGAATCGTAGAGTATAGAACTAAGACTTCAACAGATGTGCTCACAATGCCAAGGCAGAATCATAGAGCAAACACGATTCTCAACAATTGAGCACTCCCAGAATATCTAAAGGAATGAAGCCTCTGGTTGGTACAGCAAAGATACATCCCACCTAAAGGAAACCAGAGAGCACTCAACGAATGGCATGTAATCTAACAGAAGATCTAAGCACCAACTCAATCAACATCAAGATTGAGTTGTGAAGCCATTCAAGATGAAGTCTTCCATAAGTTGATCAGAAGAAGACTTCAGTAACTGACTAAGGAAAGCCAGCAAGTGCAGTAGCTGTAAAGTAAATAGAAGACGACGATCTTGGAAGCAACTAGGATTGTAGTGTTTGCCAAACAAAGAAAGAACTGATGGAGTGTACACTAAGATACTGGTCAGCCTCTGAAGAACAAGGCTAAAGTGATTAAGTATTGGGTCAGTCCATTGATGATAAGTGAACGGGAGATCACAAGGAGAAAGCGAGCTGGACACGCCACAAATCTGAAGTGTCCTACTATTCAGAAGGGGCCAGAACAAAGAGTCAAGCCATCAGTATCTGAGAGCAGTCGAGGGAAATAGAAGTATTAAAGCACTGCACAAGAGGAGGAAGAGGTGTTCTACATTGAAGATCAAATCAACACTCTTAAAGATCGTAGTGTTGTCTCTACATGTCAACTAGACACTACGATCAGGTCCAAGAAGATGTGCATCAGAATCGTAGAGTTCGAACAACTGAAGATTGAAGCACTGGCAAATGGTTCAACCTGAAGATTGATAGTCGAACAAAGCTTATAGAGAGCATCGATGCAAAAGGACAACCTCTGATCGAGAAATCAGAAGGAGGAAATAAAGTTGACTACCTGCCCAAGACATCAAAGTGACATCTCTGACGGGGTAGGTGAAACAGTAGACTGCAGTGTCAAAATGTCATGTCATGTCACATCTGCAGTCTGCACCAAATAACTCGAGATTTGTGAAGCAATTCAAAAACTTTTAACGGCTACTTTCAAACGGGAAGATTGGAAGGAGTATAAATCAACATAGCTTCAAAGATCAAGAGTTGATGATGATTGCTATATTGCAGAATTGTTGAGTTGGTAGAATGCTAATGTTGACTCTACGAGTTCCACCTGAGCTTAACAGAACTAGTCTCAGTGACAGTGAGACTACGAAGGTGGAAGTGAAGCAGCTTTGAAGAAGGACTTAAACAGACTAAAGCTTCACTCAACAAAGATGAGAATGCCACTGAAGATGGCAGCTAAGCTAAGAGCCAAGAAGGACAAGAAGATAGCATTTAGAAGAGTGGTTGAGCATCAAGAAGATTTAAAGAGCCACTCTACAAATCACCATGGACCTAAAGCTGAACCAGAGCAAAAGCAGAACCATGTCTGCCAATCAGTCAAGAAGGGTCCAGAGAATGGTGATGGTGCACAACTGATATCGTATGAAGATGAGCAGAACAGAATGAAGATCAACTGCACCAAAGAAGATGTGGTCCAGACTCGAAGCAGAATGCAAAGAGGGCCACACCAAGCTGCTAAGTACAAAAGATGTTCAAGCTTAAAGATATCTTAGCAGCTCAGCACCAACAACAGCAAAGACAACAACCACAAGAAGCCAGGCTTCGAGGGTCCTTATCCTAGGACTAAATAGGGTTCCTTATCCTTGAAGGAGGGACTAAATAAAGTTCCAAGGCTACTTGCCTTGAAGGAATCTTAATGATTCGAAGGTGGCCTTGCTCTTCCTTAGTAGAAATTCTTTGTAGAAATCCTACTAGTTAAAAGCAGAAGAGTGGATTAGGAGCTTGAGTCTCTGAACCACTTAAAATCCCTTGTGTCTTTTAATTTAAGTCATTTACACTATGTACTTAACTTCTATAACTTCTATGTATGTTTTAACTGCTTACCACTGAACTAACTCTAAGAACAATGTATATATATGATTATGAATATATCAATGAAGGGGATCTTTTACTTATTCTACTTTGCTTGAAAAGATTCTTATGTTTGTCATATGTTAAATCATTAGCAATATAAAATAAACGAGAAAATTATTTAAAATTAAAAGGATCTATTCAACCCCCCCTTCTAGATCTATATTGTGCCTACTGGAACTAACAATTGGTATCAGAGTAGGTTCTCATGCTATATTCAAAAGCTAATCGCTTTGAGTCTGATCCTAGGCACAAACATTATTCTAAACTTAGTTCAGTAGTAAGTCACTTGTTATAAGCAGATGAGCTCACACGTTGGAAATATTATGTACAGGTAAATGTGTATATAACTGAGCTACTCAGATTGGTCCATGTACTTGATTGCCATATTAACAAGACCAATCCTTGCTCACGGTCAATCTTATAGTCTGAAGACCAGGCTAGGAAGCTCAAGAGACATCAACAGAAAAGATTCAAACATCCACCAGCCTGAAAAGATGAAAAGGTCATACATGCTAAGAAATGTTTATCCAGAGAAGAAAGAAGAACTTCTCAAACATGTATCTGGCCAACCAGCAGCTGGATGTAAACCTTATGAACTCAAGGATATCAAAGAACCAAAGATGCAGAGATTTTCTCAACTTGCATCTTCAAGACCACGACTAATTGATTGAAGGTCAACTGGAGCAACAAGCTGTCAGGAGTAAATGAGGAACTATACACATTAATGCCTAACCTCAGTATGTCTAAGTTAAATGACAGTTAAGAAACTGACAGTAGAAAGGTATGGTTCCTCACTAATATAAATGTGTACATCATGTTGCACCTACTTATGAACTATAACAGTATTCTTTCAAGGAATCATAATCTACCTAAAAAGGTGAAGAAAGAAAGTACACTGAAGTTGGAAACTCAAATGCTTACAAACTTTCTCTCCATCCAAGTTTTAGGTTGAAGATGACATCTTGAAAGAAATCTGAAATGGGTCATAAGAATATCAAAGGTTAAATCAATCTTATTTAGAGTAATCTTTGCTGATGAGTTAGTATGTATGTACAAACATATGTTCTATGTTTTTGATAACACATAGAGAATGATCAGTTCTAGAAGGGTATCTTGAAGATTCATAGAAACTGATCACCTCCATGAATCAACCAGATGCAAATAAGTGATAAAGTTGATTCTCACTCTGTGAACATTTAAACTCTGTGAACATAACCAAGCAAATGATGAAACCAACAAAGAAAAAGAGTGTTTTATAAAAATGGCAAATCTTACACACACTCACCATCATGCATCTCAAAATGTATTATCTAAATTAGTTACATGCATAAATATGATTGTTGGTGATCAATATAATGATTATTCCAATATATGAGGAATAGGGATTTTGAAGGCTAACCTAGCAGGACCCATTTAACCATGGGTACCAAAAATTGAAATTTATAACCTGCAGGTACTTGGTATATCTGGCCACACTAAGGAGTGCTGAAGCAGAAGACTTCTGTCAAGAAGATTCAACTAGCAGAAGGCTTAAGAATGTTCAGAAATGATTCTGATAAAACTTCTATATGTCAAAGCCTGTCTTTGAAGACCTGCTAAGCTAATCTGAATAAAGCTCACATGGTTGCTGATCTTTATATGGAAGAAGGCCATTCAACCAAAGATGAAAAGGGTCTTATATGCTCAATCATGCAAAGTAGGTCATAAGAGAAGAATCCTCAAGGAAGCCCACATCAGAGGATCATCGAACATCAAACATGAAGAACTCATTACGGGAGCAGAACTCCACAAGTACACACTGACAAGGAAGACTATGTTCGTAGTGCTGTCAAAGGATCATAGAATGATCAACCCTGAAGATACTCATTTCTACGATACAAGAAGATTTGATGACTTCAGCCAGAATGAGATATGCATGGCTGCCTTCTGCTACACATGAAGAAGAAGAACTTATGTCTCTTTGAGAAGACAGTATCAACTATAGGGGAGCAGTAATCTGCTAACAGTACAGAAGCTCTAAAACATCATAGATATACTATGAAGCAATGTACCAGTTACAGAATCCAAAAATTTTGTGGCTGATAAACCAAATGAAGATATGTAGTTAGTAGGAACGTCTCAAACGTACTACTGATAACCAATCCACCACCCAACTCAAAATCGTGGAGAGCCTACAATTAAACATCTGATCGTAGTGTAAGAGCAGGAGGACACCACGATTACAACCAATACAAATGTCTAAAGTTGGTAGAGGATCTCCCCAGTAGAAAAGGTTAAATTAGATATTAGTGCAAATCACTTCTAAAGTTTTTCATCTGGAAAGCGCCTCAGGGACAAACCTAACCCTTAGTTCACTCTAAGAGGTTGGCCCTTCCTAAGCTACCTTAACCCAGAAGGAATGCTTAGTACTCAAGGACCAAGTCAGTCAACGATCGTAGAGTAGAGGTTGAAGAGAACTCAACGATCGTGAAGCAACCTCAGCGATTGCAGAAGAAGACTCGACGATCGCAGTCTTACCAAAGGATACCCTAGCTCATAAGGGGCTCAGAAAAATTGGATACTTGCTCAACTACTCAGATAGTGTAGAGATAAATACGAATACAGTTTGGAAAGACATCATGCAAACGTACCTTAGAACTTTAGTGCCCAAACTGGCTTGGGGTACATCAGTGGTTAAGCTATGCAGTTTCAAGATAAGAATTAGTGTCAAAACTATCCACTGCAGCATCTCTCAAAAGAAGAACGTTAAGTCAATAAAGGAAAATGTAGAGTCCATAGCTATCTCACCGAGCTACTCTACGAACCAAAGAGGTCAACAATCAATCCACGTCAATAATGCTTATTTTCTTAAAAGGAATATAAACCGAAAAGGTTATGGGGAGTTACAGCTCATTACTGGGCATCGTGTAACCAATGGCTAGTTGACACATCACAACGTATGCAGAGTCAGAAGGGACTACCATAAAGACAAATTCAAAATCTGCAAACAGTTACCAAAAACTATCGAACCTCTCTCCCTCCCATTTTTCGAACCCTAGAATCCTCTTCAAAGCCTAAATCCACTAACCCTCCAGAGCTTCGCCCAAATCACACTCACCTATCTCTTAAAAAACTCCCTAAATCAAACACCCATACTCTTTGAACCCTTGAAATGGAAGATTAGCGAGTAATCACTAGCATTCAGCTAGGAACCAAGTCGTTTGAGAAATCCGAAAAGAAGTTCAGAGACATTCTTGAACTTGTGAAGAAAGCTGGATTCTCAGAATGTCTTGAGGCAAGCACTCGAGTATATACTGAACTGGTTAAGGAGTTTTACTCAAACGCATTCATAAATTCTGGAACCCTTTCTACCAAGGTCAAACGTCAGTCTCTAAAGCTGAAATCATCTGATATCAATCAATGCTTAGGCTTTCCTGACCTAGGACTGAAAAGCCTTGATGAGATCGACACTGAACAAGCGAAGAAAATTATGGGTTACCAAAGAAACCCCAGTCTGAAGGACATTAAGAAAAAGGAGTTTCCTAAAGAATTCGAGTTCCTTGCTGAGATAGTGGGCAAATGTATACTATACAAGGACACTGCACACATGAAACTGTGCTTGATCAACAACTGAAGATTATGTCTGCAATAGTTTTGAAGAAGCAAATAAACTTTGGAGCTATACTTCTACAATAATTCGAACATCAATCAAAATATACATATACACGTATATATATATATTCTCATATCTTAAAGAAACCTCAAAAATCTTTTTATGACGTCATGATACCGCACTATATTTACAGTCCGTTTGAGGATTCCGTCATTTTGTGACTTTGTCATACTACATCATACCATAGTGGGCTGACGATCCTTAGATCACATCCAACACTAAGAAATTCTACATTGATAACTCCATCGTTTTTATCATCTTTGCACCAGGTTCCATGATGCATTAATGATATAAAATACATTTTGATATTTTCAAATCATTTTTGTCTAGCCGAAATAATTAGCATAGACTATTCTTTAAATAGTTCAAAAATCTTTGAAAATCGGTTTTAGTGATATCATATCTCAACAGGTAACGATGTGTCAGTGTCCCGAAGTCCATACATACACATTTGTCACCATGCATTGAGTGTAAAAATTCATTTTAAAAAGGCACATGTGCGAATTTAGCTTGATGTCAAAAATTTGAAGTCTAACATAGCTAGAAGATTTGGAAAAACTTATATCTCCACTTTCTATACTGATCCATTGCTTAATAATTCTATCTATTCCCATAATCCTCAATTCTTCATTCATAACTTAATTATACCCCGCTTCATCAAACTTACAAGACATTAGAAGTTCAGACTTGCCACAATAATATGAGTTTAAGAACTTATCCTAGTCGGACCATAGGCGTCCATTCATTTGAGGGTTCAAAACATACCATATTATTATGAGTCACGAACTTACCCTATGCATTAGTTTTAAGAATCGCGCCTAATCCTAGTAATATCTGTCTAATCTTAATAGTTTGTAACTATCGAACATACACATGAGAAAAGAATCACCTTTTCGTCACATATACATTGATAATAATGACTCCAACATTCCAATGATTATCAATATGATAAACTGAGTGCAAGCACAAAACCCTTTCCCATACAAAGATTTATACAACTCAGCCGTCACATGAGTCCTCTATTGAAATCCCACCTAACTCTATCTTACTCTTAACTTGCTCTTTGCTCGATACGAATTCCTCGTATCACATCATCTATAACTCCTCGTGAGTTATCTCGTACTATTTCATAGTACTCCATCTTCATAGCATTAAGCTATAATTATTCAAACATTACATACCATCTTTCTTATATAACATAAACAGATCAAGTCGTGATCTTATTCTATTATCATATTCCTTAAAATTCTTTTCTTAACTCGTGATCGTTTTATTTTACGATTCTCTTTTTTTCCTTTCATTTACGACATTATTCGTTATCTTTGTTATTGGAGTTAGGTAACTCCCATTCCTTATCAAAATATCTCTTCAAGATTCTTCTTTGAATCTTCTTGTTTATATAACAATTTCTGCTTTAAGAATTTCCAACTTCATTTACATTGCTCAAAATTCCAATCGAGTTCCACATTTTCATCATATGTATCCATTTTCTATACTTGGTACACATCGGGACTCTAACAGTTTCCATATGGTACGCTGAGTGGTTTACCATAAACAACCAACAAACAAGGTTCCGAGTTACTAGTTCGTATATACCTCCGCTCTATGAAGGAATCGTTTAGCCCAGATACCATACATCAACCATTAAAGAGTACAATTATACTATACTTAAATATAACCTTTTTATTCTTAACTTCTTTCAAAATTTATACAATTTAATTCTCGATTTGATCGTTAATAATACATTCAACCTCTAATTTTACATCATTAAATGATAATACAACCATTGAAATTTGCGAAATAATTAAAATTTTCTATTACAAACTATTCTCGTTCCCAAAACTTTCAACATTTACATCTAAATATCTCGAATCATTTTAATACTACAATAGTTTACATTTACATCTAAATATCTATAACAATACAACATTAATACATTTACAAAACATTAGACATGGTTTACAAGAATAACAACTTAGCTAGGATATTAAATCTTCATATATCACTTTTGATCCATAACAATCAAGTAGCACATAGCGTTACCTTCAATTCTTGAATCTGCAAAAATGGTTATTTGCAAGAATGAGCTCGACAGCACAGAAAAATCTAACAATTTTCATGCATCACGTAGCATATAATAACATACTCAACATACAAGAATAATCATAAACAAACATAGCATACATGTTGTAGTTCACATAACAACTATAAAGATTGAGTTCCTTACTCAATCAACATTCATAGTTCAATCATCATAGTCATAGATTGACTTTCACATTTCATACTTTTGACATATATAATACATCATACACTAAAATTTTAAAGCAGATCATCATCAAGTTCACATAGCAAAAAGGAACTGAAAGACTTGCCTTTACCGGCGTTTTACCAACACGCTAATACTTCGCGTCCTTGCACAACCTACACTGTATGTGAGATTGATAATAAATAAAATCAATACTCAATCTCATGGTCAAATTTATTCTAAGACCTTACTTTATCTTATTATCCTTTATAATGTCTTTATAGACATCTAACTATTTTATATGCAACTCGGTTTTATTTTCATTTTCATCACCACACATGCTAGACTATCGCACTTGTAGTTTAATGTACGTATATCACACCATTTTATTATACCACTTTGGTTTCAAAAATGCATATTCAACACATTGTTTACAAGTTTAATTTTCCTTCAAAAATCAAAAATCGCCTTTTTCAATTTCTTTCCATTATTATTCTTGTATTATCATCTTTTCATACTCAGATGCACATAACATCCAATATTAGTCATTAGATAGACACTTTGTATACCAAAGTTTAGAAACACTATTACTCTTAGGCATTTTATCGAGCACGTTATATGCACACATTAACTTATCTCAACTCTTGATCTTAAATGGTTAATTATGCATAGAATATGATAACACATATCTATACTCATTACATATGTCAAAACATATTTTTAATCATCAAAATATACCATCACCCAAAATCTTAATTCAAACAGAATTATAAAACTCATCTTCACAATTTCTTTAACAAAACGTTGTTTTTGTTTTTAACATAACTCCTTCGTTACATGTCCGTTTTTGTTCCTTCTTATATAGAATTAACCCTTACTCATTGTACTACAACCTCATCTAGGCCTTAAAGTCAGACCCTTATCCATCTAAACCAGATTATGTAATTCATCAACTAGTCTAGAAAATTTCATTTTCTAGGACATCCTTACTAAACAATTTATTTCGGACATGATTCGGTCCATAAAATGGCTCAATCTCACGCGTGTTGGGCTAGTAAACTTCCATATCTACAACTTTGCGGTTTAAAGTTTCTTCAAATTCAAAACACACGAATTTATATGAATTGTTCAAAGTCGAAAACCGTATGCTTTTTTTGATTTTCTACGGATTATTTTCCTTTTGGACCAGCCTTACTAAAATAGACATTGCAAGAAATCTACAAAGAGTTTTCATGTGATTCCACTTTCGAATATAGCTTACTTCCATATCTTTGATTTGATATAAGGCTCACTTTCTAACTCATTATACCCAAAGAGGTATGAATTTCACAAGATTTGTCCACAATTACTCAAAAAACCTACTTAATTTTGTTCTTCAAATTTTCTTTCCATTTCATTTTCTTTCTTGAATCCTCTTGTTTGATTCTTGATAATCCAAGATTAAACCTATACAAACAAGATTAAGCATGATCTACTACCCTAGAACATAAATCTACCCAAAAAAAAATCAAAGATTAAATAAGAGTTTAGAAGTTACCTTCTTCTAGCTTTTTTTCTTCTTCTTCTTCTTCTAGCTAGCTCATCTCAATTCCTCTATTTCTCTCTATCTCTCTCAATTTCTCAATACAACTTCTATATAACAATTATCGAGAGAACTACATTATGAAGAACATAAAAAAATATAATTAAAACAAGGAATTTAGATTATAACCTTATTAGTATGAATTTAAGAGAGAGATGGAGATAATGATGATGGGGCTTTGTTTTGTCTTCTCAAAAGCTTTCCTTCTTCTTCTTCTTTTTCTTCTTCTTCTTCTTCTCCTACTCTCTCTAACTCTCTCTTTCTTTCTTTGGTTTATTTTCTAAAACTAACGTATTAACTTGTAGTATATACATATAATATACAATACCAATAATATATAATATATATGTAACTCCTAGTAATTATTATATATACTAATTACTAGTTAATACATAGGTTACACCAACTTGAACTTGAAAAGCCTAAGACCATGTTTGGCAAATACTCATTATTTTAATTAATCAATGGTTTAACATCAATCAATCTCATCAAATTGTCACATAATTATATTTACTTGTTAATTATAATTTAGTGTAACAATCATCATAATAACTCATCTAATTTAATTATCTCAATTAAATTAGAACTATAACATAAAATTATTATATTAATTAAATTAAATACTAAATATTCATTTAATTAATCTACTACACTTAATTACATTACTCTATAATCAAAACAAAATTTATTTATTTAACTCAATAAATAATTCAATTAAATATTTATATATATTAAAATTAATATATAACATTCTCTTCACATCAATTCATCAATTCACATATTCTACAATATATGACATACACATACTCACACCCAACATATCTCATAAATAATACTTTTATTTATAAAATTCTCATTTATAAATTCTAAAATCTGGATGTCACATCCTTCCTCCTTATAAGGATTCCGTCCTCGAATCAATCACAAAACCTACCTTACTCAGGTTTTCCTCAAATCTATTCATTGAATAACTTTAACACATTACCTTAATATAGGTTTTATATTTTCTACTCTCACCATTCTTGATAATAAATTCTTATAAGTTTTATTTCATAACATTTACTTAGACTCAATTATATTTGAGTATTACATATTCTTTGACTTCGTTCATTATCTTTCTCTAAGGATCATTATCATATACTATATGATCAAACTCTCGGGACATTACATTCACCCTTTCTTCTAAGAATTTCGTCCCTCGAAATTTTTGACTTACTAATTTTCATTCATTCCTTTATCAAAAATAGATTTTTATGTTACTATCTATTTATTCATTAGGTTCTCATGACCCAATTCTTTCTCTAAAGATCTTTCTAAGACCATCATATTCCTCACCTCATCCTCTTCTAAGAGTTTCACATTTCTCTTCTTTCTGGAATTTCATTTCTTTCTTGAAATTATTATGTTTTGCTTAATTTTTCTCATCCTTTCCACTTTCACCTTTCAGAATAATAAGAATCTTCCACAATTGCTCAATAATTGGGAAGCGATATGAATAACAGGAATTCAAAAGATTCCAAATCATGTTGAGGGGTCATAAGACCTTGAACTCTTCTCTAGGTTTAATAGTGCATCACCACTGTAAACCATCTTTAACAGAATGTTTAGCAATCACACAGACTGAAAACACTCTCTGCAAGTACTCTAGGTGATCGACTCACTTTATCGTACCCCTACGTCGCATTGCACAATATTACATCTTAACCGAACGACTATATATATGTTACTTACTTTGAACCATTGTCTCCGATAACATGTCCCCTTTTACAAGGTTGTTCACCTCAGCTTTTCAACATCTGAATCCGCACCAAAACAATTTGGTTTGGCATAACTTCTCAAGAAACGCTTGAATTTCATGAACATCTTTCAATATTCGTCTAGCTGAATCAAATAGCATAGACTTCTACAACAATTCGGACATCAATCGAAATATACATATACTATATATATATATATATATATATATTCTCATATCTTAAAGAAACCTCAAAAATCTTTTTATGACGTCATGATACCGCACTGTATTTACAGTCCGTTTGAGGATTCCATCATTTTGTGACTTTGTCATACTACATCATACCATAGTGGGCTGACGATCCTTAGATCACATCCAACACTAAGAAATTCTGCATTGATAACTCCATCGTTTTTATCATCTTTGCACCAGGTTCCATGATGCATTAATGATATAAAATACATTTTGATATTTTCAAATCATTTTCGTCTAGCCGAAATAATTAGCATAGACTATTCTTTAAATAGTTCAAAAATCTTTGAAAATCGGTTTTAGTGATATCATATCTCAACAGGTAACGATGTGTCAGTGTCCCGAAGTCCACACATACACATTTGTCACCATGCGTTGAGAGTAAAAATTCATTTTAAAAAGGCACATAGTGCGAATTTAGCTTGATGTCAAAAATTTGAAGTCTAGCATAGCTAGAAGATTTGGAAAAACTTATGTCTCCACTTTCTATACTGATCCATTGCTTAATAATTCTATCTATTCCCATAATCCTCAATTCTTCATTCATAACTTAATTATACCCCAGTTCATCAAACTTACCGCACATTGGAAGTTCAGGACTTGCCACAATAATATGAGTTTAAGAACTTATCCTAGTCAGACCATAGGCGTCCATTCGCTGAGGGGTTCAAAACATACCATATTATTATGAGTCACGAACTTACCATATGCATTAGTTTTAAGAATCGCGCCTAATCCTAATAATATCTGTCTAATCTTAATAGTTTCTAACTATCAAACATACACACATGAGAAAGAAATCACCTTTTCATCACATATACATTGATAATGCGACACCAACATTCCAATGATTATTAATATGATAAACTGAGTGCAAGCACAAAACCCTTTCCCATACAAAGATTTGTACAACTCAGCCGTCACATGAGTCCTCAATTGAAATCCCACCTAACTCTATCTTACTCTTAACTTGTTCTTTTCGCTCGTACTGAATTCCTCGTATCACATTATCTATAACTCCTCATGAGTTTATCTTGTACTATTTCATAGTACATTACCTTCATAGCATCAAGCTATAATTATTCAAACATTACAGACCATCTTTCTTCTATAACATAAATAGATCACGTCGTGATCTTATTTTATTATCATCTTCCTTAAAAAAATTTCTTAACTCGTGATCGTTTTATTTTACGATTCTCTTTTTTTTTCTTTCATTTATTTACATTATTAGTTATCTTTGTTATTGGAGTTAGGTAACTCCCATTCCTTATCTACATATCTCTTCAAGATTCTTCTTTGAATCTTCTTGTTTATAAAACAATTCTTCCTTTAAGAATTTTCAACTTCATTTACATTGCTCAAAATTCCAATCGAGTTCTACATTTTCATCATATGTATCCATTTTCTATACTTGGTACACATCGGGTCTCTAACAGTTTCCATATGGTACGCTGAGGTGGTTTCCCACAAACAACCAACAAACTAGGTTTGAGTTACTAGTTCGTATATACCTCCGCTCTATGAAGGAATCGTTTAGCCCAGATACCATACATCAACCATTAAAGAGTACAATTATACCATACTTAAATATAACCTTTTTTATTCTTAACTTCTTTATCATTCTCTTCTTATAGACACTGTCTATTTATTATCACCTTACATCCATATTATTGGAGTTGGGTAACCCCATAACTCTGCGAGATTCTTCTTTGAATCCTCTCACGCATGTTTTAATCCCTTCTATATATGTTTCTTAAATTACTTCTTATTGTTCAAACTCTATTTGAGCTTATGCTTTCATTATATTCACCTTCCTTCTCTAAGGTTATAGCCTAAGGTACTCCTACCTAAGGTTTATAACCTACATGACTTTGATACCAACCAGAAATGACCCCAAAATTTATACAATTTAATTCTCGATTTCAGTAGTTAATAATACATTCAACCTCTAATTTTACATCATTAAATGATAATACAACCATTGAAATTTGCGGAATAATTAAAATTTTCTATTACAAACTATTCTCGCTCCCAAAACTTTCAACCTTTACATCTAAATATCTCGAAATCATTTTAATACTACAAGAGTTTACATCGCAAAACGATATAACAATACAACATTAATACATTTATTCAAAACATTAGACATGGTTTACAAGAATAACAACTTAGCTAGGATATTAAATCTTCATATATCACTTTTGATCCATAACAATCAAGTAAACACATAATACTACCTTCAATTCTTGAATCAAGAAAATGGTTATTTGCAAGAATGAGCTCGACAAACCAAGAAAATCTAACAATTTTCATGCATCACGTAGCACATAATAACATGCTCAACATACAAGAATAATCATAAACAAACATAGCATACATGTTGTAGTTCACATAACAACTATAAAGATTGAGTTCCTTACTCAATCAACATTCCTAGTTCAATCATCATAGTCATAGATTGACTTTCACATTTCATACTTTTGACATATATAATACATCATACACTAAAATTTTAAAAGCGAGATCATCATCAAGTTCATATAGCAAAAAAAGAATCTGAAAGACTTGCCTTCTGGGCCTTTTACCAACACGCTAATACTTCGCGTCCTTGCACAACCTACCTACATCATATGTGAGATTCATAATAAATAAAATCAATACTCAATCTCATGGTCAAATTTATTCTAAGACCTTACTTTATCTTATTATCCTTTATAATGTCTTTATAGACATCTAACTATTTTATATGCAACTCGGTTTTATTTTCATTTTCATCACCACACATGCTAGACTATCGCACTTGTAGTTTAATGTGCGTATATCACACCATTTTATTATACCACTTTGGTTTCAAAAATGCATATTCAACACATTGTTTACAAGTTTAATTTTCCTTCAAAAATCAAAAATCGCCCTTTTCAATTTCTTTCCATTATTATTCTTGTATTATCATCTTTTCATACTCAGATGCACATAACATCCAATATTAGTCATTAGATAGACACTTTGTATACCAAAGTTTAGAAACACTATTACTCTTAGGCATTTTATCGAGCACGTTATGTGCACACATTAACTTATCTCAACTCTTGATCTTAAATGGTTAATTATGCATAGAATATGATAACACATATCTATACTCATTACATATGTCAAAACATATTTTAATCATCAAAATATACCATCACCCAAAATCTTAATTCAAACAGAATTATAAAACTCATCTTCACAATTTCTTTAACAAAACGTTGTTTTTGTTTTTAACATAACTCCTTCGTTACATGTCCGTTTTTGTTCCTTCTTATATAGAATTAACCCTTACTCAGTGTACTACAACCTCATCTAGGCCTTAAAGTCAGACCCTTATCCATCTAAACCAGATTCTATAATTCATCAACTAGTCTAGAAAATTTCATTTTCTGGACATCCTTACTAAACAATTTATTTCGGACATGATCCGGTCCATAAAATGGCTCAATCTTGCGATTCTGGGCTAGTAAACTTCCATATCTACAACTTTGCAGTTTAACGTTTCTTCAAATTCAAAACACACGAATTTATATGAATTGTTCAAAAGTCGAAAACCGTAATAGCTTTTGATTTTCGGGTGATTATTATTTTCCTTCGGACCAGCCTTACTAAAATGCAGACATTGCAAGAAATCTACAAAGAGTTTTCATGTGATTCCACTTTTAGAATATAGCTTACTTCCATATCTTTGATTTGATATAAGGCTCACTTTCTAACTCATTATACCCAAAGAGGTATGAATTTCACAAGATTTGTCCACAATTACTCAAAACCTACTGAATTTTTGTTCTTCAAATTTTCTTTCCATTTCATTTTCTTTCTTGAATCCTCTTGTTTGATTCTTGATAATCCAAGATTAAACCTATACAAACAAGATTAAGAATGATCTACTACCCTAGAACATAAATCTACCCAAAAAAATCAAAGATTAAATAAGAATTTAGAAGTTACCTTCTTCTAGCTTTTTTTCTTCTTCTTCTTCTAAAGCTCATCTCAATTCCTCTATTTCTCTCTCTCTCTCAATTTCTCAATACAACTTCTATATAACAATTATCGAGAAACTACATTATGAAGAACATAAAAATATAATTAAAACAAGGAATTTAGATTATAACCTTATTAGTATGAATTTAAGAGACAGATGGAGATAATGATGATGGGGCTTGTTTTGTCTTCTCAAAGCTTTCCCTTCTTCTTCTTCTTTTTCTTCCTCTTCTTCTTCTCCTACAACTCTCTCTAACTCTCTTCTTCTTTCTTTGGTTTATTTTCTAAAACTAACGTACTAACTTGTATTATATACATATAATATACAATACCAGTAATATATAATATATGTAACTCCTAGTAATTATTATATATACTAATTACTAGTTAATACATAGGTTACACCAACTTGAACTTGAAAAGCCTAAGACCATGTTTGGCAAATACTCATTATTTTAATTAATCAATGGTTTAACATCAATCAATCTCATCAAATTGTCACATAATTATATTTACTTGTTAATTATAATTTCGTGTATAACAATCATCATATAACTCATCTAATTTAATTATCTCAATTAAATTAGAACTATAACATAAAATTATTATATTAATTAAATTAAATACTAAATATTCATTTAATTAATCTACTACACTTAATTACATTACTCTATAATCAAAACAAAATTTATTTATTTAACTTTAATAAATAATTAATTAAATTAAATATTTATATATATTAAAATTAATATATAACATTCTCTTCACATCAATTCACATATTCTACAATATATGACATACACATACTCACACCCATATCTCATATAATATCTTATTTATAAATATACTTTTATATAAAATTCTCATTTATAAATTCTAAAATCTTTAGGGATGTAGATTTTTGTAATTTAATTCTAATATTTATCAAGTAAATAAATATTTTGATGATTTAATTATTAGATTAAATAATTAATTGATGCATCATGTGGTAGATTAATTTAATTATATGTGTTACATTTATTAAATTAATGTGGAGAATTTATTATTCGATGTATGTAATTATGTGAGCTTATGGTATTAAAAGAAATATTTAATAAGCCTATTTTATTGAAGTAAATTTTTTCGAATTAATTTAATTATTAATTAGAGAGTTAATAATTTGACATTATTTATTAATGAGAAATTTAATTATGTGACTAAGTGAATTTATGAGAAATTATTATATTTTATTTAAATTAAATTAAATAAAATATTTGATTTATTTTTATTTAAATTAAATTAAATAAAATATTTGATTTATTAATGTGTGGCATGATTTAAAACTATAGTATAAAAGATTAATTAAAATAATTAGAAGAATTATTCATGTTGCTAGCCAAACAAGGCCTTAAAGGGAGTTATAGCAGCTAACCCATGATGGGTAATCGACCTCCACTCACGTCGCATTCTTCTTTATTATTCAAATTTTATTGAGAAGACGATTATTTTATGAAAGTTAACATAGAGAGAATTCGAGAGAATTTCGAAGAAATAGAGAGAAGCAGTGTGAATTATCAGGTATTTTAGAAGCACGTGAAAGTCGAGAAATTGTTTTAAGGGTAATCTTCTCCTCCCCAAAGTTTCAATTTACGTTGTTAAGTTTTCATGAAAATGGCTTTCAAAACTTCAGTAAAGTCTCTCAGAAATTGGAAGGAGTATGGATTATGTACATATATGTGTTAAGATGTTGTTTTAATGTGTTTCTCTATTGTATATGATTTCATATCATAAGTTTCATAATACTATGACTTGTTATTTCAAAATTTACAGAGTATGTTATATGGCCATATGGCCCTTATACGTAAATTTAATGTGTCAAACATAAATGATTTCGTAAAATTTACACTCGTATATTATTATGCATGTTAATACAAAGAGATCAAACTTTAAATGAACGGATTCGGTGTTATAACGAATCCGTAATATTAATTTTCAAGATTTATGTTCAAAACCTTCAAGAACATCAAGAACAGTAAAATTTACATATTTTAATTCTGTAATTATGTGTTTTAAATGGTTAAAGTCACTCTATAAATATTGGGTAATGATTATATACGAATTCTAACATGTGGGTATGATTAAATTCGTAGTAATAATTTAATTGAGTTTTTGGTCGTGTTCGCAATTTTTGCTAATTGCGAATCAATTTCGTTCGCCAGCCATGCATTCTCATTCTCGTGCCTTAACATCCGCATTGTAGCATCGCTAAAGAGTCAAGTCACAAAGCCATCGCATGTAATAAGCAAATACTAGTAATGAAAGTACTAAAGACAACAAAGGCGCCACAGACGCCACCACTCTCCAGAAAGTCCAGAAATGAATTATTTTTAAATGTTCAAGTCTAGCAATGTGATAGCAACTTGATTTAAAGAACATTGAGATATGTTAGAAGTATAATGAGATATTAAAATAGATGTTTAGCATGTAAATAACATAATTACATGTGGACTGAATTATTAAATGAATAGTTAGCTTAGTATTCGTGAAGTATTCATTATATGACAATGAATGTGATAAATTGACTAAGTATAGTCATAATTCAAGTTAGACAAAAAGAATGAACGTTTGATGATTAGTTAAGTTATAATTAACTGGTATTGTGAATGTAAATGGTATGTAGGATTAAATTCAAGGAACGTGTTTAATTAAAGTGTAATCTACGCACGAGGCAAGTTTTCTAACCCTACTTGTTATCATTGTTAAAGTTTATTATTTACTTTGAGTAAATTCTCATTACTATTACTCAAGTTCGAATTGTTATATTAAAGATTGATTATCTTTTCAAAGTATGAATCATTATACAATATTTGTCTATTGTATACTTCTTGAGATTATTATTCAATTTGAATATCATTATTGTTGAACCTTGTTAGACTAGTGAACCTTATTGATTCGACTAGTCCATAGTTGATGAACGTTCTAAATTTTAGAACCCTTATTGAATTATCCAAACCAAACTTCCTTTGGTGCGGACTCGAATGTCAAACTGAGATGAACAACCCTGCAAAGGGATTTACTTATGCGTTAGCGTTAAGATATTGTGCACAGTATGGTACTAAGGGTTGATCCCCCTAAGTACGAGTAGAAAGGTCCATAGTCTTATGACTGTTAAAGGTTTCAAGTATAACCCTTGATAACCTAGGACATAGTTCAAGGTCTTATGACCCTCAGAAATCTTTTGATTCTTGTTATTCATTCTTGATTCAAAAGTTGAGCTTTTATTTCAGAAGTCTTTGATTCCCTCGCATGTTATTATACATTGTTATTTCATTATTTTATTTGTGGGCAATCATGCTCACTCTTGCTTAATAATAACATTGCAGTTAAGAACGAAAGAACCGATGAGCCTTCTACTAGTAAAGGCAAGGGCAAGATTAACAAATGTTGAAGACTTGTATTTATGAGATGTTGAATTTATGTGTTAAGACTTGATGTTGTTTAAGACTTATTGTTTATGTTTCCACATGATGTTTAAGGTTAGCTTAACCTGGGATTGTATTATTATTCAGATGTTGTAACCCCTAAGGGGAAGATTTTATTTCTATCTATTACATGGTTTGCTTTTATTATGGGTAGATAGATAGATGATATTTGTAGAAGGAACACCAAATCCCGTGGAATCAAAGTACCCGATTTGGGGTGTCACAAAGTTGGTATCAAAGTCAGAGGTTATGAACCTTAGGTGGGGAAACAACCTTAGGTAATAGCCTTATAGAAAGAACATAGTGATGGAAAACTCTTATCGAGTTCTAGGAAAGAAATTTTTGTAATTCATTGAAGATAATAAAAGACTTTATGTGCTTATGTGTTAAATTATGTGCTCACTAGTATGACTTAGTAACTAAAACTCAAAATTTTGTTGTCAGGATGTCGGATGTCGGAGGAACTAGTCGAGCAGGGGAGGAGGAACCCCGAATACCTATAGTACCTACAGAGGAGGAGCCCAGAGACATTCATGTCGTTAGGGAATAGTTGGTACAGAGGGAGTCATCTCCATTGATCACCGTTGTTGGTCAGGAGCATGAACTCTCTCCGATCCAGGAGGATCAGGAGGAGGAATTGACGAGGAAGAGGAAGAAGAGGAGTTTCCACAAAGACTCCATTGATGCTTTGAGATGTACGACACATTATAATGCACCGTAACGTGAGAGTTACGAGATGAGGTGCAGATCCGACCGAGCAGCGGGCTATTATTCAAAGAGATTACTCTAGAGAGGAGAGGAGAGGAGATTTCACTCTTCACTCACGATCGGGAAATGTAGAATGGGATTTGGTCCACGAGAAGGGTCAAACCGAAGATAAGACCGCAGAGATAGAAAAGTTGAAGAAGGATCTGAAAGAGAGTTCAGAGAGGTTTGCCATAGCAGAGGAGGGCTGGGTAAGAGAGTCACGTCGTTCTGATCTTGTGGAAGAGGATGGTCGTGCAAAGAAGGCAAAGCTTGGAGAGACATACTCTACACTTAATCATGCAATGGATGAGGCCCAGGATCGAGTTTTGAGGTACCCCATCCAGTTCGAAGGACTTCCATCGTACATGCTGGATCGCAGGACGATGTCTCGTATCATGGAAGAGGAGCGTAGCAAGGCTATTCAGCGCCTTGACAGACAATGATAGTATTAGTTTAATTATGTGAAAACTATTTGGTAGTTAATGATGTAAATTCCGATGTGATTATAAACAAAGGAATATTTTGACGTTTTAAATCCTGTAGATTCTTATCTCGGGATAGTTGATGTAAATAGCAGTGATGCTATCTTATGATGTTAAAACTTTTGAATTGAATGAAATGTCAAAGTTTATTTAAATTGACGTGTTAAGTGAATTATGATTAAATGTTCTAGCTAAGCCTTAAATGTTTGAAGAATTGAATAAAGACCTAATAAGCGAATATTCTTAACAGAATTATGCCGCCAAGAAGAAGACAACAACGTCAACCAACTCAGGAAGAGTCTACGAATAACAACAATAACACCAATGCTAATCATGTTCAGCAGTTGGTTAACTTACTGACTGGAGCAATGAATAATCAACCTCAAGCTCCACCAAATACTACGTTTAAAGATTTCAAGGCGGTGGGACCGCCAGAGTTTAAAGGTTCCATGAACCCGATCGAGGCTCAAACGTGGGTTATGGAAATGGAGAAGGTTTTCGACGTTGCTAGGGTTAGAGAAGACCAGAAGACCGCTTTTGCAACGTTTATGTTGAAGTCTGAAGCTAGCTATTGGTGGCAAGCAAACAAAGTTCGAGGAGGTGAAGGTGTAATTACTTGGGAGAGATTTAAAGAGATGTTTTTCGAGATGTACTTCCCAACCAGCTCACAGAACCAGATGGAGGTTCAATTTCTGGAATTGAAGTAGGGAAATATGAGCGTACCTGATTATGCGGCTAGATTCAACGAATTAGCGAGGTTCGCCCCGTATCAAGTACACACGGACGAGAGAAAAGCCAGAAGATTCGAACAAGGACTAAAGCCTTGGGTATACAGTAAAGTATCAATGTTTCAGATAAACACTTTTGCTGGAGTACTGGAAAAGGCCATCCTCGCTGAAGGTGGAAGCGATGCGGTGACCAAGTACAATCAAGATCAGAAGAAGAAGAAGAGTGAAGTGAAGGAAATAACAAGACTAGTGGAAGTGGCACAGAGAGGTGGTAATTTTAATCGAGAAAAAAGGTGGAATGAAAACTCATCATCGGGGAATCAACAAGGAAGTCAAGAAAAAAAAGAATCGGCATGCCCGACCAAGGAAAGCTCATCCGGGAGTTTATGAAAGGGAAAAAGAGTGTGCTACAATTGTGGTCAGGAAGGCCACATAGCACCTAACTGTCCTAACCCAAAGAAGGGTGCTTGTTTCACTTGTGGTTCGAAGGACCATCTGGCAAGAGACTATCCTAAGAAGGGACCGGGAGGGTCAGGATCAGGAGGAAACCGGGAAACAACAGTGGAAATGCCTTAACTATCACCGGACCAACCGCTACAAACCGACCGAACGCTGTAACTTTCAACACGACGGTGCAGATGCGCCTCGGCCTCGGATGTGGTGTCAGGTATCATTCCGATCAATAAAATTAATGCTTATGTTTTATTTGATTCGGGTGCTACTTGTTCCTTTATATCTGATGACTTTGCTAATAGTTTAGATTTGCTTAAGGATGAGTTAGAATATCCCATGAACATAGAAATTGCGAATAAAGAGATAATCCCTGTTAAGTACGTGTATAAGAACTGTAGAGTTGATATTAAGGGTAATATCATGAACATAGATCTTATCCTTATTCGACTTGGGGAATTTGACGTTATATTGGAAAAGGATTGGTTATTCAATTACGGGGCTGTAATTGATTGCCAAAAGAAGCGTATTAACCTTATGACTCCATCAAAGGTTGTGTTTTATGGTAGCAAGTCGCCTAGACAAGCGAGTTGTCTGACGATGATGCAGGCCAGGAAGTTATTAAGACAAGGCTATGTAGGATACTTAGCTTACATAGTCGACAGTCGAAAAGAGAATCCGAAGGTAGAAGAAATACCGATTGTGAGGGACTTCGTCGACGTATTTCCAGGACTTCCACCAGATAGAGAGGTAGACTTCGTGATCGATTTGGCGCCCGAAACTGCTCCAATATCAAAGGCACCATACCGAATGGCACCAGTAGAGATGAAAGAACTAATGGTACAACTACAAGAATTACTGGACAAGAAGTACATTCAACCGAGCGTATCGCCGTGGGGAGCGCCGGTTGTGTTTAAAAAAGAAGGACGGATCGATGCGGCTCATTGACTACTGAGAGAACTGAATAAGGTCACGATTAAGAATAGATATCCATTACCGAGGATCGACGACTGCTTGATCAATCAAGGGGAGCGAGATACTTTTCCAAGATAGACTTGAGAAGCGGTTATCATCAACTCAAGGTGAGGCCAGAGGATGTACCAAGACAGTGATTCGTAACGCGATATATGGTCACTACAAATTTTTAGTAATGTCGTTTGGTCTTACGAATGCTCCTGCAAAGACATTTATGGGACTAATGAATGGTGTGTTCAAGCCGCTTTTGGACAAGTTCATAGTGGTATTTATAGATGACATTTTGGTCTATTCAAAACCAAGGAAGAACACGAAGAGCATTTAAGATTAACATTGGAAGTATTGAGAAGGGAAAAGTTGTATGCCAAGTTTTCGAAATGCGAATTTTGGATTGAACGAGTGCAATTTCTTGGGCACGTGATCGATAAAAATGGAATTTCGGTAGATCCATCCAAAGTCGAAGCCGTGATTAACTGGGATCAACCGAGGACGCCATCGAAGTACGTAAGTTTTCTTGATTGGCGGGATATTATTAGAAGGTTCATACAAGACTTTTCCAAGATCGCAACTCCGTTAATGAATTTAACTCGAAAAGCTGTGAAATTTGTTTGGATGGATAGGTGTGAGGAAAGTTTTCAAGAATTGAAGAAGAGGTTGAGTACAGCACCTGTGTTGTCTCTTCCGGACGATACAATAAATTTTGTTGTTTATAGTGATGCGTCGCATAAAGGACTTGGTCATTGTCTTTGATGCAAAACGTAAAAGTCATTGCGTATGCATCACGACAATTGAAGGATTACGAGAAGGGATATCCCACCCATGACTTGGAGTTAGTCGCAGTTGTTTTTTGCTTGAAAATTTGGAGGCACTATCTCTACGGGGAGAAGTGTGAAATATATACGACCACAAGAGTCTCAAATATATTTTTCACGTAAGATTTGAATATGCGTCAAAGAAGATGGTTGGAATTAATTAAGGATTACGACTGTGAGATTTTATACCATCTAGGTAAAACAAATGTGGTTGTTGACGCCTTAAGTAGAAAGGGTCGTGAGAAATTGATGATGTTGGCTGCTCGGGAGGAGCTAATTGCATAAATGGAGAAACTGGAGTTAGAAGTTAAGTATCCTATGAAGATTGATAAGAAGCTATTTCATATGCAATCTGGTACAACTCTACTAGATAAAGTAAAGGAGGCTCAGCTTCAAGACGAAGAATGTAAAAAGGAGACAAAGAAGATATCTGAAGGAACTGAACCGAGATTTAAGATGGATAAGGAAGGAATACTGAGATTTGAAAGCAAAATTTGGGTTTCGCCAGTACAAGAAATTAAGGAAGAAATTTTGAGCGAGGCTCATAGTTCACGATATTCGATTCACCCTAGAAGTACCAAAATGTACCAAGATCTTCGACAACATTTTTGGTGGCCAAATTTAAAACGAGATGTTGCAGAGTGTGTTGCCAAATGTCTGACCTATCAGAAAGTAAAAGCAAAGCATCAGAGACCGTGTGGATTGCTACAACCGTTAGAGATCCCAGAATGGAAATGGGAACATATTACAATGGACTTCGTGGTTGGCCTTTCGACGACTCGGAAAAGGCTACGACGCGAGATGGGTTATCGCTGATCGACTAACGAAATCAAGACACTTCCTTCCGATCAAAATCGATTTCAATTTAGATCACCAAGGCGAGGTTATATGTAAAAGAGGTTGTTTCGAGACACGGAGTGCCAGTGTCAATTGTTTCCGATAGGGATCCGCGCTTCACATCGAATTTTTGGAAACATCTTCAGGAATGGATGGGTACGCAATTGCGAATGAGTACAGACATACCACCCTCAAACGGATGGACAGAGTGAAAGAACAATTCAGACATTGGAAGATATGTTAAGAGCTTGTATGATGGACTTTAAAGGAAATTGGGATGATCATCTACCGTTAGTAGAGTTCAGCATAACAAACAACAGCTTACCACGCTAGTATAGGCATGCCACCTTATGAAGCGTTATACGACAGAAAGTGCATAACTCCACTTTATTGGGATGAAGTTGGCGAAAGACAATTGCTAGGGCGAGAATTGGTACAATGAATCGCGAAATAGTCAAAGTGATCCGAGCACGACTGGTAGCAGCTCAAGATCGATAGAAGAAATACGCTGATCCACATCGTAAAAATATCAAATTTGAATCAGGTAGTTATGTTTTCTTGAAGGTCTCTCCTGGAAGGGAAGATCAGGTTCGGAAAGAAAGGGAAATTAAGCCCAAGATTCATTGAACCATTTGAAGTACTTGAAGAATCGAAGAAGTCGTGCATGAGGTAGCCTTACCTCCAAAGACTCGAGAATGTCCATAACGCCTCTTCCATGTTTCGCATTTACGACCCTACAAAGCCGATTACAAGCATGTAATTGAATACGAACCCCTACATTTTGAAAAAGACTTATCTTACGAAGAAATTCCTGTTCAAATTGTTGACAGAAAAGAACAAGTTCTCAGAAATAAAGTAATACCTTCTGTTAAGGTAATTTGGAGGAACCACAACGCTGAAGAAGCTACGTGGGAACTCAAAGAGAATATGATGAAGAATTACCCTCATTTATTTACTTAATTATGTGTAAGCGATTCTGGGGACAAAATCTTTGTAAGGGGGGAGAATGTAACGGGTCGAATTTATTGAGTCGTGATTCTGGGGACAGAATCCTTTTAAGGGGGGAAAGATGTGACGAACGAGATTTTTGTAATTTAATTCTTAATATTTATTGAAGTAAATAAATATTTTCGATGATTTAATTATTAGATTAAATAATTAATTGATGCAATTGTGGTAGATTAATTTAATTATATGTGTTACATTTATTAAATTAATGTGGAGAATTTGATTATTCAATGTATGTAATTATGTGAGCTTATGGTATTAAAAGAAATATTTAATAAGCCTATTGGTATTTTAATTAATTTAATTATTAATTAGAGAGTTAATAATTTGACATTATTTATTAATGAGAAATTTAATTATGTGACTAAGTGAATTTATGAGAAATTATTATATTTTATTTAAATTAAATTAAATAAAATATTTGATTTATTAATATAAAGTGTGTGGCATGATTTAAAACTATAGTATAAAAAGATTAATTAAAATAATTAGAAGAATTATTCATGTTGCTAGCCAAACAAGGCCTTAAAGGGAGTTATAGCAGTTAACCCATGATGGGTAACTGACCTCCACTCACGTACGCATTTTTCTTTATTATTCAGTCTTATTGAGAAGACGTATTATTTTATGAGTTAACATAGAGAGAATTCAGAGAGAATTTCACTGAAATAGAGAGAGCATTATGTGAATTATTGTGGTATTTTTTAGAAATACGAAAAGTCGAGAAATTGTTTTAAGGGTAATCTTCTCCTCCCCAAAGTTTCAATTTACGTTGTTAAGTTTTCATGAAAATGGCTTTCAAAACTTTTGTAAAGTCTCTGTAAATTGGAAGGAGTATGGATTATGTACATATATGTGTTAAGATGTTGTTTTAATGTGTTTCTCTATATATATATGATTCCGTATCATAAGTTTCATAATACTACGACTTGTTATTTCAAAATTTACAGAGTACGTTATATGGCCATATGGCCCTTATACGTAACTTTAATGTGTCAAACATAAATGATTTCGTAAAATTTACACTCGTATATTATTATGCATGTTAATACGAAGAGACCAAACTTTAAATGAACGGATTCGGTGTTATAACAAATCCGTAATATTAATTTTCATGATTTATGTTCAAAACCTTCAAGAACATCAAGAACAGTAAAATTTACATATTTTAATTCTGTAATTATGTGTTTTAAATGGTTAAAGTCACTCTATAAATGTTGGGTAATGATTATATACGAATTCTAACATGTGGGTATGATTAAATTCGTGTAGTAATAATTTAATTGAGTTTTTTGTTGTGTTCTGCAATTTTCGCGAATTACGTAATGTTCTGAACAGTTAGCTGCCATTGCCAGTCTCGTGCCTTAACATCCGCGTCATGGCTCATGACAAGAGAGTCTAAAATAAGAGTGCCATCATGCAATACATAGAAAGTACAGATATAAATAGTGAAATAACAATACCACCTCTCCGTAAAGTCCAGAAATGAATTATTTTTAAATGTTCAAGTCTAGCAATGTGATAGCAACTTGATTTAAAGAACATAGAGATATGTTAGAAGTATAATGAGATATTAAAATAGATGCTTAGCATGTAAATAACATAATTACATGTGGACTGAATTATTAAATGAATAGTTAGCTTAGTATTCGTGAAGTATTCATTATATGACAATGAATGTGATAAATTGACTAAGTATAGTCATAATTCGAGTTAGACAAAAAGAATGAACGTTTGATGATTAGTTAAGTTATAATTAACTGGTATTGTGAATGTAAATGGTATGTAGGATTAAATTCAAGGAACGTGTTTAATTAAAGTGTAATCTACGCACGAGGCAAGTTTCTTAACCCTACTTGTTATCATTGTTCAAGTTTATTATTTACTTTGAGTAAATTCTCATTACTATTACTCAAGTTCGAATTGTTATATTAAAGATTGATTATCTTTTCAAAGTATGAATATGTTATACAATATTTGTCCTATTGTATACTTCTCGAGATTATTATTCAATTTGAATATCATTATTGTTGAACCTTGTTAGACTAGTGAACCTTATTGATTCGACTAGTCCATAGTTGATGAACGTTCTAAATTTTAGAACCCTTATTGAATTATCCAAACCAAACTTCCTTTGGTGCGGACTCGAATGTCAAACTGAGATGAACAACCCTGCAAAGGGATTTACTTATGCGTTAGTGTTAAGATATTGTGCACAGTATGGTACTAAGGGCTGATCCCCCTAAGTACGAGTAGAAAGGTCCATAGTCTTACGATCATTAAAGGTTTCAAGTATATAACCCTTGATAACCTAGGACATAGTTCAAGGTCTTATGACCCTCAGAAATCTTTTGATTCTTGTTATTCATTCTTGATTCAAAAGTTGAGCTTTTATTTCAGAAGTCTTTGATTCCCTCGAATGTTATTATACATTGTTATTTCATTATTTTATTTGTGGGCAATCATGCTCACTCTTGCTTAATAATAACATTGCAGTTAAGAACGAAAGAAGCGATGAGACTTCTACTAGTAAAGGCAATGGCAAGATTAACAAATGTTGAAGACTTGTATTTATGAGATGTTGAATTTATGTGTTAAGACTTGATGTTGTTTAAGACTTATTTTTTATGTTTCATACGGATGTTTAAGGTTAGCTTAACTTTGGATTGTATTATTATTCTGATGTTGTAACCCCTTAAGGGAAGATTTTATTTCTATCTATTGCATGGTTTGCTTTTATTATGGGTAGATAGATAGATGAAGCCTCCCTACCTCCATCACATTGTTACGACATTCCTTCATCCTCCAACAGCGATTGCCACTCAACGATTTTTCAGATTCTCACTACTTTCAAAAATCTATCCAAGGATGAAAATCGTAGAGTCCAATCTGATGTTCAACAAAAGCCTGCCCAACCAAACGACCAAATTCCTATGGAGCTGGAACTATTGAAGAATTCTAATGAACTGGTTGAGAAGATATCTCTAATCAATGAAGAGTCAAAGATGTTGAAAGCAGCAGGAGATAATTCAGTTCAAGATAGACTTAAAGCCACTATGGCTGATGTTTCTCTCAGAATCAAAGAGAGAGATCAAATTGATCTAAAGGCAGAAGCTCTACGAGCACAGAAGGCCAATGAAGAGCAAATTCAAGTCCTCTCTGACAAGATTGACAACCTGAATCAGTCTTTCTCCTTGCAACTTAAGCTGAGCCAACAAGAACTCAAGATTGAAGTTGGTAACTCCTCTTATCTGATGGAGCAGCTTATGTCCAACATGGAACAACTCTCTCAAGTGATTAATGACAAAAAGGGGGAGAAAAGAGGCATAGATAGAGGCATTCAAGGAAGAGCAAGGAGAACAAGGAGAGCAGAAGAAGTAAAGATAAGAAGGCCACGAGAAAGGCAAAAAAGAAGACAGCAGTTGCAGAAGCAGAGTCATCATCTGAGGGGGAGCCAAAGGATGATGATCCTATGAATACAGAGTCTGAGGGGGACCCAGAAAAAGAAAAAGAAATGAAGTCAACATCCCAGGGGGAGCAGGAGCAAAAAGATCAAGCATTAGGTATGTTCTGGATCCAGGATGTAAAAGTGTCATAGCTTATAAAATTCCATATCATTATAAAATGACATTCATGATTATCTATTTTAGAAATATAGTTGCTCACTGTATATAAGATTCATTCATAACATGCATATGCACTTATTATTTTTGTCATAATCAAATAGGGGGAGATTATCAGGAATAAGCATATGAATGATATTCCTATATATATATATATGATTAGATTATGATATATATGAATGAATAAGAAAGTATGCTTGCATTAAGAAAAGTTGTAAAGTTCTTTGATAGATAATAGAAACATATGTACAAAGACTTAGAATGAATTGATCAAATGTGTTAGGTTGATCCTACATAAGCAAAACAGCTTTGTAAAGTCCTTAAAAAGAAATGATGTACAAGGACTATAAATATAGAAAGATCAAGCTTATTAGGTTAATCTTATGATGTAATAGATAGGCTTATCTGATCGTCGAGCACTGAACCAGAAATCGTTGTCTGCCAAGAGAGTCAAGGAAAACTCGAGAGCTGTCGAGGCAGAATCGTAGTCTGCAAGATAGTAGATCTCGGAGTTCATAGACTTCCAGAAGAGACAAGGAAGAATCGTAATGTGTCGAGGAGAACTTCCTCAGAGCCGTAGTCTGTTGAGGAAGTCATGTTCATAATCATAGAGACGGCCTGCCTACGAGCCGACCGAGCATCTGTCGAAGCCAAGTCAAGAATCATAGACTACACTCGGAGTCGTAGAGTCTACTGAAGAATCGTAGACTACAATCAGAGTCATAGAGTCTACTGATCGTATCAGAGGCAGAGATCGTAGTCGAGCAAGATCAGATGAAGACAACGAGCACAATGTCAGAAATCGTAGAGTATCAAGATCTAATCTCGGAGTCGTAGTATCTACACAGCCGAAGCTGAATCATAAAGTGTAGAACTAAGACTTCAACAGATGTGCTCACAACGCCAAGGCAGAATCATAGAACAAACACGATTCTCAATAATTGAGCACTCTCAGAATATCCAAAGGAATGAAGCCTCTAGTTGGTACAGCAAAGATACATCCCACCTAAAGGAAACCAGAAAGCACTCAACGAATGGCATGTAATCTAATAGAAGATCTAAGCACCAAATCAATCAACATCAAGATTGAGTTGTGAAGCCATTCGAGATGAAGTCTTCCACAAGTTGATCAGAAGAAGACTTTAGTAACTGATTAAGGAAAGTCAGCAAGTGCAGTAGCTGTCAAGTAAATAGAAGACGACAATCTTGGAAGCAACCAGGATCGTAGTGTTTACCAAACAAAGAAGGAACTGATGGAGTGTAGACTAAGATACTGGTCAGCCTCTGAAGAACAAGGCTAAAGTTATTAAGCATTAGGTCAGTCCATTGATGATAAGTGAACAAGAGATCACAAGGAGAAAGCGAGCTGGACACGCCATAAATTTGAAGTGTCTTGCTACTCCGAAGGGGCCAGAACAAAGAGTCAAGTTATCAGTATCTGAGAACAGTTGAGGCAAACAGAAGCATTAAAGCACTACACAAGAGGAGGAAGAGGTGTTCTACATTGAAGATCAAATCAACACTCTTCAAGATCTTAGTGTTTTCTCTACCTGTCAACTAGACACTATGATCAGGTCCAAGAAGATGTGCATCAAAATCGTAGAGTTCGAATAACTGAAGATTGAAGCACTGGCAATGGTTCAACCTGAAGATTGATAGTCGAACAAAGCTTATTGAGAGCATCGATGCAAAAGGACAACCTCTGATCAAGAAATGAGAATGAGGAAATAAAGTTGACTACCTGCCCGAGACATCAAAGTGACATCTCTGACAGGGTAGGTGAGATAGTAGACTGCAGTGTCAGAATGTCATGTCATATCACATCTGCAGTCTGCACCAAATAACTCGAGATCTGTGAAGTAATTCAAAAAGCTTTTAACGGCTACTTTCCAACGGGAAGATTGGGAAGAAGTATAAATCAACAGAGCTTCAAATATCAAGAGTTGATGATGATTGCTATGTTGCAGAATCATTAAGTTGGTAGAATGCTAATGTTGACTCTACGAGTTCCACCTGAGCTTAACAATACTAGTCTCAGTGACAGTGAGACTACGAAGGTGGAAGTGAAGCAGCTTTAAAGAAGGACTTAAACAGACTAGAGATTCACTCAATAAAGATGAGAATGCCACTGCAGATGGCATCTAAGCTAAGATCAAAGAAGGATAAAAAGATAGCATTCAGAAGAGTGGTTGAGCATCAAGAAGATTTAGAGAGCCGCTATATGAATCACCATAGACCTAAAAATTTGAACGAAAGCAAAGCGAACCATATGCATGACCACCAAGAAGGTTCGGAGAATGGTGATGGTGCACAGCTGATATCGTATGAAGATGAAAAGAACAAAATGAAGATCAGCAGCACCAAAGAATATGTGGTCCAAACTAGAAGCAGAATGCAAACAGGGCCACACCAAGCTGCTAAGTACAAAAGATGTTCAAGCTTAAAGACATCTTAGCAGCTCAGCACCAACAACAGCAAAGACAACAACCACAAAAAGTAAGGGCCTGATGGGTCCTTGTCCAGAGGGACTAAATGAAGTTCCAAGCCTGCTGGGCTTGAAAACTTCCTAGGGAACTAGAGAAGTTCCAAGGCTGCTGACCTTGAAGAGTTCTTAGTGAACTGAAGTTCCAAGGCTGCTGGCCTTGAAGGAATCTTAGTGATTTAGGGTGCTGCCCTTCCTTAGTGGAAATCTTGCTAGTTGAAAGCAGAAGAGTGGATTAGGAGCTTGAGTCTCTGAACCAGTTAAAATCTCTTGTGTCTTTTACTTTATGTCATTTACATTACGTACTTAACTGCTATAACTGCTATGTATTTTTTAACTGCTTACCACTGAACTAACTCTAAGAACAATGTATATATATGATTATGAATATATAAATAAAGGGGATCTTTTATTTATTCCGCTGTGCTTGAAAAGATTCTTATGTTTGTCATATGCTAAATCATTAGCAATAAAAAATAAACGAGAAAAGTATTTAAAATTAAAAGGATCTATTCAACCCCCCCCCCCCTTCTAGATCTATATTGTGCCTACTGGAAACTAACAAGCTACTCTCACTATTTTTTGGATAGTACCATAAAAAATAGTCTTAGTAAAAATGAATACTACTCATGGACGATGCTCTATGAAAAAAACGAAAATTTAACAAGAATGTGTAGAAAATATCCTTGTGAAATGATCTTAGATGAAGCTATGAAATTTCAAGGATATTCTACTAATTTCACGAAGTATAGAAGCAATACTTTAACAAAATGAGGGTATAATCAGGAATACGAGATGAAATAATATTACTCATATACTACAGAGTATGGAAGAAAATATTATTCCTTATGAATACTGAAAAAAAAATATCCTTTACCTCAGAAGAAAAGTAGATACCGGAATAGTGAAGTAACAGACTTCTCTTCTTCTTTCTCTCTATAGTTTTTCTCTTTATAGTTTCTCTCTCTATAATTGCTCTTGTGAGTCTTAGTGAATTGGTGAGAATGAAAGAAGAATGAGCTTCTATTTATAGGAAAATATAGTTTCGATAATTGCACGTTTTGGGGCTCGAAATATTACAGTATAATACCTTCATCTTTTCCTTCATTTTTAATTTAGTCTTGTAAGTATTATCAAACTTGCACCACCTCCCCTAATATTACATCATGTGAATCAATAGTACATTCATGTGAATCATTAGTTCTATACATGTGAAAAAATAATTACAGTAAGTACCTTCATCTATACCTCTATTTTTAATTTAGTCATGCAAGTATTATCAATCTTGCACCACCTCCCCTAATAGTACATGCATGTGAATCAATAGTACATACATGTGAACAAATAGTTATAAGCATGTGAATTAATATCAATTAATTGCTCATTTATCCGATTAATTACCCGATTGGTCAATATAACCTCCAGACATCCATTATTATCAAAATAGATGTCGATTTCAACTAACACTAATAATCCCAACACAATGGAAATATCAATTTCATCTTTAATCAACACGAACTTATTCATCATTAATATTATAACTCACAATATTTAACAACCAGATCATTCCCAGGAAAGAGTGGGCTTTCCGATAAGGATTTCTCCCTATTGGCACGCAATTAGGTGACCAAACCTCTCCTTGACAGAACTTTCTAGACATTGTCAATATTGTAAATAATAATATGAATAACTTTGTCGTCTCAATTATTGATTTAATAATATAAAATATTATGCGATGATAATCTTGTGACAATAATTGAATCGATAATATGAGAGATATTTATCAAAGAATTATTGTAGCAATAATTGAGTATAACTAAGTGACTTCTCACGTAAGCATCAATAATCAATATCGTGTGCTACTATGCAACCACGCGTATTATTGTACTTTTACCACTGGGTAGTTCAACAGTTTAACGGTAAAACTTTCGCCGTTATTTTTATAAAAAGATAATTCTGTCGTTTTCTAACTCCGAAAATAATTCTGTTTGTGGGGTCCACCAATGATTGTGTCGTAGTACGAATAATCCCTGTTAAAATGAATATTCTCCCACCAATCGAATATTTTATAACCACTTACTTACTTTGTAAAATTTGTATATATTATCCACAACTATAACATTATCTCAAATCCACACCATAATATTCAAAAATATATTTTGAGAAAAATTAATCTTTATTCATAAAAGTTGGGGTCTTACAACCTCTCCTTCTTATGAAATTTCGTCCTCGAAATTAGGTTGCGTACCTGGTATGTCGAAGAGGTGAGGATACCTTGACTTCATTTCAGATTCTAACTCTCAAGTCATTTCCTCAACATCGTGGTTTCTCCACAAAAATTTGACTTGAGGTATAACCTTGGAGCGTAGAATATGATCCTTCTTATCAAAGATTTTAATAGGTACATCTTCATACGTTAAATCTTCCGCTATCTCGTCCGGTTCTAATTTAATAATGTTGTTCGGGTCTTTCACATATTTACGTAACATAGATATGTGAAAAACGTTATGAACACGAGACATACTTGGCGGTAAGGTGAGTCTATAGGCCACAGTTCATACTCAATCGAGGATTATAAATGGGCCAATAAATCGAGGATTGTGCTTTCCCCTCTTTTCAAATCTCGTAACTCCTTTCCATGGAGCAACACATAATAACACATGATCTCCAATATTGAATTTCATGTCCTTTCGATGAAGATCGACATAACTCTTTTGTCGATCTTGTGAGGTTTTTATACGTTGTCGGATCATTTGAATCTTTTCTGTAGTCATACGTACCAACTCTTGGTGCCAACAACGTTGCTTCACCCACCTTATCCCAGCATACTAGAGAACGATACTTTCTTCCATACAACGCCTCAAATAGAGCCATGACAATACTTGCTTGATAACTGTTGTTGTAGGAAAACTCCACCAATGGTAAGAACTTGTCCCAACTTCCTTTGAAGTCAAGGACACAGAGTCTTAATAAATCTTCAAGAGTTTGAATAGTCCTCTCCGACTGCCCGTCCTTTTGAGGATGATATGTCGAACTAAATCTTAAATCCGTGCCCATAGCTTTTTGCAAACTAACCCAAAATCGTGAAGTGAATCTTGGGTCTCGATCAGAAACTATGGATACTGGCAAAATCATGCAATCTTACAATCTCATTTATATACATATGAAAGAGACGTTCAAGTGTATAAGTTTCTCGCATTGGTAAGAAATGAGCAGACTTGGTTAATCTATCAACAATAACCTAAATCGCATCTATGCCATGAGAAACCTTGGGAAGACCAGTAACGAAATTCATGGTAATGTGCTCCCACTTCCATTCTGGAATTTCAAGTGGTTGCAATGGACCTTTTGGCACTTGATGCTCCGCCTTGACTCGTTGACAAGTTAGACACCTTGAGATAAACCTCGTTATCTCTCTCTTCATATTGCTCCACCAAAATGTATGTCGAAGATCACGGTACATTATGGTACTCCCGGGATGGATTGCAAACGGTGTGTTGTGCACCTCCATCATGATTTTATACTTCAAGTCAGAATCGTTAGTAACACAAAAGTGCGGAGTTGACTCAAGTATTCCTTCTTCATCGATTCTTGCTTCCGAATAGCACCTTCTTGCACTTTCTTCCTCATATGCATCGGCTCGTGTCTATAAACTTGGCGACTTTAACTTAATCGATTAAAGTCGGTTCTACTCGTATATTCACCATCATCACATGGGTCCCTATAGTCTTTAACTCTATCTCCATCCTTTATAAGTTATACAAAATGGGCCTTTGCGTTGACAATATCGCTTTCAGCGCATATGATCTTCTACTCATAATTCCGGCTACTACATTCGTTTTTCCAGGATGATATTGAATGGTATAATTGTAATCTTTCAATAACTCAAGCCATCGTCGTTGCCGCATGTTGAGTTCCTTTTGAGTGAATAAATATTTGAGGCTTTTATGATCCGTATAGATCTCCACCTTCTCTCTATACAGGTAATGCCTCCAAATCTTAAGCACAAAAACGACAGCTGCAACCTCTAGATCATGAGTAGGATAATTCCTCTCATATTCTTTGAGTTGTCATGAGGCATAGGCTATGACTTTCCCATGTTGCATGAGAACACATCCTAACCCTTTGCCTGAAGCATCACTGTAGATGACAAATCCCTCCGAGCCAGATGGTATTGTCAGAACAGGCGCAGAAATAAGTCTCCTCTTGAGTTCTTGAAAACTCTTCTCACATTCCTCGCTCCAACCAAATTTTGTATCTTTTCGAGTCAACTGAGTTAATGGAGTAGTGATTCGAGAAAACCCTTCTATGAATCTCCGATAATAACCAGCTAAGCCGAGAAAGCTACGTACTTCGGTCACTGACTTAGGTTGCTCCCATCTTTGAAATGCTTCAATCTTTGCCGGGTCAACAAATATTCCGTGATTTGATATTACGTGCCAAAGGAATGCAACTTCCTTAAGCCAGAACTCGCATTTCTTCAACTTGGCATATAACTTGTTTTCACGAAGCTTTTGGAGTATCAGCCTCAAATGTTGCTCATGATCTTCACGGCTTTTGGAGTAAATGAGGATGTCATATATAAAGACGACCACAAAGTGATCCGAATATTCCTTGAATACTCGGTTCATCATATTCATGAAGGCAGCAGGAGCATTAGACAATCCAAAAGACATGACTAGGAATTCGTAATGCCCGTACTGAGTTCTGAAAGCAGTCTTTGGAATGTCATCAAATTTAATCTTCAACTGATGATATCCAGAACGAAGATCGATCTTTGAAAAAAATTGGGCACCTAGCAACTGGTCAAACAGGTCATCAATGTGAGGCAACGGGTATCTTTTTTTGATGGTGACATGATTCAACTCCCGATAATCAATACAAAGTCGCATACTTCCATATTTTTTCTTCACGAATGGAACAGGAGCACCCCAAGGAGACGTACTAGGTCGAATGAAATCGATGTCTAACAATTCTTGCAGTTGGGTTTTTAACTCCTGAAGTTTAATAGGAGCCATTCGATATGGGGCTTTGGAAATGGGTTTTGTATCGGATTCAAGGTCGACACAAAATTCAATTTCACGCTTTGGGGGTAGGCCAGGAAGTTCTTCAGGGAATATGTCAGGAAATTTATTAACAATAGAAATATCATTCAAATCTAATGTATTTTTATTTAAATCTGTGACATGGGCTAAGAAAGCTTGACATCCATTTTTCAATAAATGAATAGCTTTATGGCTTGATATGACAGTGATTGACTTTAGTGGTTTGGTTGCATGAATTCGTATAATAGGTTGGTTAGGAATATGAAAGCTAACAACCTTACGAAAATAATCAATTTTTGCATGATGAGTAGTTAACCAATCAATCCCTAAAATCACATTAAATGCAAGTATTTTTAAGGAAATAAGATCGACAGGTAATGTGAGAGTACCGAGTTAAAACAAACAAGACTTATAAACAGTGGATGTAATGAAATTTTCTCCCAATGGAGTTTCAACAGATAAGTCAAAGTCTAATTTCTCCGGAGTCAAATTTAAACGTTGAGTGCAAGTAGGAGAAATAAAAGAATGGGTAGAACCGGTATCAAATAAGGTATATACTTCGCTAGAGTTTATGATTAGTTTACCCGTGATCACCTCATTCGGATTCCTCGCTTTTTGGGAGGTTACAACAAATGCTCTCCCTTGAACTACCGGTTTTGTCTTGTCTGGGACGGCCTTTGATGCCTCCATCCCAGCTGGACTTGACTTCGGTGTATGATAAAATCGGGCTAGGTGACCTTCTCTTCCACAATTGTAACATGCCTTGGACTGTTGCGTACATTTTGGACTGATGTGTCCCTCCCCTCCGCATTTGTAACATACGACCGACAGTCGTTCTCCTTCCTTAACAACATGTGCTGGTGCTGATGTCTTTCCATCATTATTGAATTTCCTCTTCTTGAAATTTCCACTTCTATTATCTTGGCCATGATTGCCACCGAAGTGGTTACCATTTCTAGCATGTTGATTCCCTCCACGTTTGTTGTCACCGCTTCGATGACTGCTACCACTGGTATTATCGATTTATCGGTTGCTCTCTCTTGGTTGGGTTGAATCATTATCGCGCTCCAATAACTGATCCCTATTTACAATATCTGAATACAAACACAGTTTGTGAGAAATTAGGTATTGACGTATCTCAGGTTTCAAACCTCTTAGAAACATCCGCGTCATTCTCTCCTCATTATCAACCAAGTGGGACGCAAACCGGGACAACTCGGCAAACTTAGCTTCGTATTGTGACACGATCATATTCTTTTGCTCCAACTTGATAAACTCTACCTCCTTCATGTGACGAATACTTTTGGGAAAGTACTTATCGTTGAACAGTTCTTGGAACTTCTCCCAATACATCTTCAATGTGGTAGGTTGAGTACGCTTTATAGATTCCCACCAGTAATCTGCCTCTCCTCACAACATGAAGGTGGCAAAGGGAACCTTTTGCTCCTCGGAGCATCCCAAGACATCAAATATCTTGGTGATCTGCTTTATCCACGTCTCTGCCTTAAGTGGCTTTGGCTCTCCAATAAACTCCGGTGGTCCCAGCTCTTTGAACTGTTTAGCGGTGACCGTCCGAGAGTTGCCAGTGTTTCCACCTCCATTTTGAACAGGAGCCGCTCTCGTCTGATGTTGTATGAATTGCATAAAGCCTTTGAACATCCCATCGTTCATCATTTGATCAGTATTATTGTTTACTTAAGGATTATTGTCTTCCTGTTGCACATTATTTTGGGTATTGATCATTGGTGACTCAATGGTCTCATGTGCTTCATTGCCGATCTCAACATTTTCAGATGTCATTTTCAAACACTGCAACAAAACAAGGGTTAATTGACATGTCACATATTATCCCTATACTTTGACCGACCAATTAAATACCAAATAAACTTAGGTAGGTCATACTAGCGAAGGAATTCCCCGTCTCTCCCCTCCTAGTTCTTGTCTCACATCTCAGCCAGGGATCATATCCCTAAGCTTTGATACCAACTGTGATGCCCCCAAAATAGGTATACATCACTCATTCTGAGTCGCCAAATACATGGTACATAAATCAAATACAAACTTCTTTTATACAATACGACAAGAGTGTAGCTTGGAGTTTTTACACGAATATTGTCTCATAGACAGTATTCAAACTCAAATGAAGTCCTCATTATATTTATTATCACACTATTTCATAAAATAATTAGGACTACTATAGCCACCATCTCGAACCGTCACTCTGTTCCCCGACTAGTCCCGGCTACGTTCTCATTTCCTGAAGAGAACAATGAAAGCAAATGGGTGAGCTCAACTAGCCCAGTAAGAAATATTATGACTAAGATAATGCAGAATAAATTATCGTTAGCCTTCAACAGTGTTAAACTCATAAAATACAATAAACATCAAGTTTAACTGCAGCAGAACAACCAATCCATTAGAAGAGTCAAGTAGAACATGATATCTACTATCTTCTATGATATAAAAAGGTTTTTCATCAACTTTATCGCTGAGACTCAGCTTAATAAATAAACCACATTATCGAATCATCCCTGCACCACGGCCAAGGATATTCATGTAATCATCAATAGTCATGATTATACCGAATAATCCCTGGTTATAATCATACCAACAACTGTCCATCAATGCACTACAGGCCAATGAGGACTTTTACCACATCATTTGTAACATTATGGGTCATGATTATACCGAATGATCCATGGTCATAATCATATCAATCAACAGTTCATCTATGCATGTAAGCCAAAGATGACTTTGATCACAAAATAAGCATGAGGATGATGACAATGATATAAGAATTCAATTAAAAGAAAGCAAATGATAAATTTTTTAAAGATTTATAATTTAATTTATCCAGAATTCAATAATGTCCAAATTATCAACATAATACTGCTTTGTGGAGTAAAATTAAAGAATAATATTGTATGATAAATGATTTGGACAACAAAGAAATCAATTTTTGTCATGAATAATTCCCCGGGTGAATAATACCCGAGTGAATAGTACTTCGGGAATATTACACCATAAATAGTACTTTGTGAATAGTACTCGTGAATAGTACTTTGTGAATAGTACCCATGAATAGTACTTTATGAATAGTACCCCGTGAATAGTACTTTATGAATAGTACCGTAAAAATGAATACTACTCATGGACAGTACTCCGGCATAAAAAACTTGAAATTTAACAAGAATGTGCAGAAAATATCCTTGTGAAACGATACTAGATGAAGCGCAAATTTCAAGGATATTCTACTAATTTCACGTAGTATAGAAGCAATACTTTAACAAAATGAGGGTATAATCAGGAATACGAGACGAAATAATATTACTCACATAATACAGAGTATGGAAGAAAATATTATTCCTTATGAATCTTGGAAAAAAAAATATCCCTTACCTCAGAAGAAGACTAGATACTGGAATAGTGAAGTCGCAGACTTCTCTTCTTCTTTCTCTCTATAGCTTTTCTCTTTATAGCTTCTCTCTCTATAATTACTCTTGTGAGTCTTAGTGAATTGGTGAGAATGAAAAAAGAATGAGCTTCTATTTATAGGAAAATATAGTTTCGATAATTGCACGTTTTGGGGCTCAAAATATTACAGTATAATATCTTCATCTTTTCCTTCATTTTTAATTTAGTCCTGCAAGTATTATCAAACTTGCACCACATCCCCTAATAGTACATCATGTGAATCAATAGTACATTCATGTAAATCATTAGTTCTATACATGTGAAAAAATAATTACAGTATAGTACCTTCATCTATACCTCCATTTTTAATTTAATCATGCAAGTATTATCAATCTTGCACCACCTCCCCTAATAGTACATGCATGTGAATCAATAGTACATACATGTGAACAAATAGTTATAAGCATGTGAATTAATATCAATTAATTGCTTATTTATCCGATTAATTACCCGATTGGTCAATATAACCTCTAGACATCCATTATTATCGAAATAGATGTCGATTTCCACTAATACTAATAATCCCAACACAATGGAAATATCAATTTTATCTTTAATCAACACGAACATATTCATCATTAATACTATAACTCACAATATTTAACAACCAGATCATTCAACCATTTTCCGTTATGGGGCCCATAAATTGATGCGCCGTCGTACATATATTCCCCGACAGCAAGAATATTCCACGACCAAACGAATATTCCACGACAACAATGAATATTTTATAACCACTTGTTTAATTTTGCAAAATTTTTATATTTCACCCATAACCAAAGCATTATATCAAATTAACACCTTATTATTCAAAATTATAATTAGAGAAAAATTGATTTTATTTATAAAAAGTTGGGGACTTACAGGGGTTGTCTCCGGGATTGGAATTTAGGGTCTCGGTGTTGTCTCCGAGATTGAAAAGACCGCTCCGGGGTTATCTCCGGAATTGGAACTGTATTCCTCGGGGTTGTCTCCGAGGTTGAAACTGAGTATCTCGGGGTTGTCTCCGGGACTGTGGTAGAATATCTCTGGGGTTGTCTTCGAGATGGCGAAGAGTGGGTATCCCAGGGTTATCTCCGGGACTGAATTGAGTTGTCCACCAGGGTTATCTCTGAAAGATGATTTTGCCCTTCTGCAGGGTTAGTAACAGGAATGAAAAATTTTGAGTGTCTACAGCATGTATATATACCAAATTATAATTATATTTATTGATTTTGAACATATATTATTATAATTATGTAATTTCTATTATATGTATATATATGACATTAATATTTTTTATGACATTTCTTTTATTTTATTGTGAGATTAATATATGTATGTATACGTACGTATGTATGCATGCATATCAAATTACCCCTAAAATGACCAACTAAATTAATTTTAGATTAGATCTTCTCTTGACTTGTTATATATTTGTATTGATTGATTGATAACAAACATTATGTATAATTAATTAAATTTGATTCAAAATATTAATATTACTTCTATAACATTTATTAAAAATATGAGAATGCTGTGAGAAAATTACATCTCAAAGTAAATTTAGTTGAGAAGGTGGGGCTAGGGGTGTTCATTTGGATCGGTTTTTCTGGTTTTTCAGTTTTTCGAACCGATCAATTCGATATAAAAAAAAGCTGGTCGATTCGATACAAAAAACCAAGATATATCTGGATTTTTTGGTACCGATTAGATTACCTATTTCAAAAGTTCAAGATATGTAAAGAAATCCGAATCAGGTTGTCTTAGGTTCAATTCCTTTTTAAAAAAATATTTCACTTAGCTTTGTAAAATTGGATTAAAATCTCCTCTATTTACAAAATAGAACTATAGAACTAACACAAGAAAATACATAATAAAATACTTGGGACTTGAATGAAATTTGAATTGGTGGTCTTCTCTATTTATAGAATAGAAGTAAGACATGAGAACACAAATTAGACAATGTGGGATATTGGTAAGACAAGAGAATAACATATAGCCAAGTCCCACATTGGTTTACTTGTAAAAGTCTAAGGAAGTTTTCCTTATAAAAAGACTTCAAAGTAAAACCTTAATAGTCAAGTCCCACATTGGTTCACTTGTAAAAGTCTAAGGAAGTTTTCCTTATAAAAAGACTTCAAAGTAAAACCTTAATAGTCAAGTCACTTATTGGTTCACTTTTAAAAGTCTAAGGAAGTTTTCTTTATAAAAAGACTTCAAAGTAAAACCTTAATAGTCAAGTCCCACAACATTGGTTCACTTTTAAAAGTCTAAGAAAGTTTTCTTTATAAAAAAACCTTAATAGCCAAGTCTCACTTTTGTTATAAAATGAAACCTTAGTAGTTAATGCTTTCTTTAACTATCAAGTGAGACCTTAATAGCTAAGTCCCACATTGAAAAGTCTAAGGAAGTTTTGCTTTATAAAAAAGACTATCAACTATTAATAGTTAGTGGTTTACAAGTTTTATATTGATTAAATTGGTAAAAGTAAAAAAAAAATAGATAAACTTAAATACATTAATAGTTAGTTGTTTACAAGTTCTATATTGTTTTAATTGGTAAAAGTATCAAGTAAAGTTTTTTTATAAAAATAGTACTAAGGGAAACATTAATAGTTGGTGGTTTACAAGTTCTATATTGATTGGTAAAAGTAAAAGAAATTAGATAAACTTAAATACATTAATAGTTTGTTGTTTATAAGTTCTATATCGATTAAATTGGTAAAAGTATCAAGTAAAGTTTTTTTTTATAAACATAGTACTAAGGGAAACATTAATAGTTGGTGGTTTACAAGTTCTATATTCATTGGTAAAAGTAAGGGTTAAATGCTTTTTCGGTCGTTTATCTTATGGAATTCGACTTACGAGATGGATGGTGAATTTTTTTTTTCTGATCAACTCATTTGTACTCGACTTTTCTAACAAAAAATAAAAAAAATCGTTAAACAAGTTTGACTGTTAACGGAAAGTACACGTGGCAGCTGAGTTGTCAAAAAAAAATCCTATGTGGCAGTTAGTATGCGACGTGGCAATTAGGATGTGGATTTGGAGGAATTTTTTTATGAAAAAATAGAAAAAAATATTTTAAAGTATAATATAAATTTAAAAAATGAGCCAAAAAATAAGAAAATAAATAAAAATTATATTAATTTTTTTAATAAAAATAAAAAAAGCGCATTTTTTAAATTTTTATTAAAAATAAACTACATTTTTTAATAAATAAAACACATTTTTTTAATAAAATAAATTTTTTAATAAAAATAAAAAAAGCACAGATTTTTTATAAAAATAAAATAAAATGTGCAAAAATTGTTAAAAAGAAACTGCATTTTTTTATTAAAAAAAATTTGTGTTTTTATTTTATTTTTATCAAAAAGTGCAGTTTTTTAATTAAAATAAAATAAAAAAAATGCTATTTTGTTATAAAATAAAATAAAAAACGCAAATTTTTTTTTAAAAAAAAAGTGCGAGTTTTTTTTAAAAAAAAAAAAAAAAAAAACAACGTTTTTTTTGTTAAAAAAAACACCGTTTTTCTTTTTATTTTTTAAAAAATCTGCACTATTTTTTTAAAATAAAATAGCGTTTTTATTTTATTTTTATAAAAAAAAGCGTATTTTATTTTATTTTAAATTAAAAACAAATTATGCGCTTTTTATAAAATAAAATAAAAAAGCAATTTTTTTTAATAAAAAATACAGTTTTTTTAACAATTTTTTTATGCTTTTTTATTTTATTTTTATAAAAAATCGTGCTTTTTATTTTTATTAAAAATTTATTTTATTAAAAAAAATGTGTTTTATTTATTAAAAAATGTTGTTTTTTTTTTTAAAAAAATGCAGTTTTTTTATTAAAATAATAAATTTTAATTTTTATTAAAAAAAATTAAATATAATTTTTATTTATTTTCTTGTTTTTTTGGCTCATTTTTAAATTTATATTATACTTCAAAATATTTTTTTCCATTTTTTCATAAAAAAATTCCTCCAAATCCACATCCTAATTGCCACGTCGCATACTAACTGCCACATAGGATTTTTTTTGAACAACTCAAATTACCACGCAGCGTTTACTTTCCGTAAATGTCAAAACTTTTTTAACGGTTTTTTTTATTTTTTGTTAGAAAAGTCAAGTACAGTGAGTTGACTGTAAGAAAAAAAAGTTCAGTTATTCATCTGTAAGTCGACCTATAGTACAATGACTGAAAAAACATTTAACCCGTAAAAGTAAAAGAATTTAGATAAACTTAAATACATTAATAGTTGGTTGTTTACAAGTTCTATATTGATTAAATTGGTAAAAGTATAAGAAATTAGAATAAAAGTCTTACTTAATTGGATAGAATATGATTGTTTGCAATTTAAGGAAGTCCTTAATACTTAGTGGTTTACATTGATTAATAAAAGACTATCAAGTGAAGGTCAAGTATTAAAGTCCCACATTGGTTATTTATAAAAAATCTACGGAAGTTTTTCTATAAAAAAACTACAAGTAAGACCTTAATAGTCAAGTCCCACATTGGTTATTTTATAAAAGTCTAAGGAAGCTTTCCTTATAAAAATACTACCAAATGAGATTTTAATAGCCAAGTGACCAAGTCCCACATTGGTTTTTTTTATAAAAGTCTTTCTTCTAAAAAGGCACATTGTGACGCCCCCAAAATAGGTCCATTCCATCCAACCCATTCTGAGTCGCCAAATACATGGTACAGAAATAACTACAACTTTATTATTACAACATATAAAGCGTGAGTTTAAATACGATATTGCCATCTGAGACAATATCCACACGCAAAATAAATCCCCATCATAATTATTGATACATTATTTTACAAAATGGTGAGGACTACTAAACAACTCTCTCTAGAACCTTCATTCCATACCCCTAACTAGTACTTTTACATTCTAGCCTCCACGAGAAGAAAAAAAATGGAACAACAAGGAAAAGGGTGAGCTCAACTAGCCCGATAAAGAATATTATGACTAAGATAATATACAACAAATTATCATTAGTCTTCAACAGGAAAAAAACTAATAGAATCTGATAGACAACAAGTTTTAAACCAATATTAGCAGACGGAAATAATAATTCATTAGAAGAGTTAAGTAGAGAATGCAACTACTATCTTCATGTATGAATTTAAAAGTTAAATCGTCTATCTTTTATCCTGTAACATCAATCAACATACATCCGAATCAAATATTCATTTTTTCTACTGAGCCAAAGATATTCATCGATTAATCATATTCATCTAAATTCATCTAAACACTGTTCATCTTTTGCTACGGGCCAAATTATTCTTCAGAAATCATTCATCTTTACACTTCTGACTGCGCCAAAGATATTCCATAATATCATCATTTAAAACGAGGATGATGAAAATATTTTTAAAAAAGCGAATCCATTGAAAACAAAATGACAAGGATTAAGGATTAAGGATTAAGTACTTTGTTTTATCCATGTTCAAAAATAACTCAAAAATAATCATAGTGGTGTAAAATTCAAGAATGATCAAAACATGGATCTGATCAAAGCTAGTATCGAGAATAGATATTTTGACAAAAAGAAGAAATTTTATTTTTAGGTGAATAGTCTTGAGTATCACGTGAATAGTAACTCAGACACAAAAATAGAAATTTTCCAAAAAACATCTTCTTCGCTTCATGAATAGTACTGCAAGAGAATAGTAACTTTCGTGAATAGTAACTTCATGAATAGTAACTCGTGAATAGTAACTCATGAATAGTAACTCATGAATAGTAACCCCGACATGAAAAAGTTCCAAATTTGATAAAAAGTTTCAACCAATATTTCAGCATAATGATATTGAAGAAATAATATCATTTGAGAAGAAAATAACATCTCTTACCTCGAAAGACAATCTTAGTTGAAACAGGATATAAAGGCTATGACTTGAACTTGCAAGTATATAGCAATACTCAAAGTATACTCAAAATACTCACAAGAATAAACTCGATAATATAGAGAGAAAACTTGATTTACGGTGTGATTTTCAATTCTAACCTAAGCACCACTGTTATAGGAAATTGCTTAGAACACCAAAGCGAAAAATTGAATATAATAATATTATTTATAAACAAAATTCCTTAGCCCACCTTTGAAATCTGATTTCAGCCATAGCACATGTTAAATGAGGGTCACAAACTCACCAAAAACGTTTTTTCTCAAAATAATTAATTAAAACTCCCAAAATTAATTATTTGAACTCAAAACTTCAATAATTCATATTAAATAGCCCTTTTATCAGAAAATTCGAATCTCATGAGTTTTTATAGGAAATTCAATTCTCTACAACTTTGCGAAGAAAGTTTTTCAAAATTCCAAACATAAATTGACCGAAATCCATAAGCGGTTGATTTTTACAGTTTATAATCAAATTTCGATCGAGAAATGGGGTCCAACAAACACACAAAAACATGTGTTAATCATTTAATGCCACAAAATATTCTTCCTCCTCGTATATACTCATATATCCCACATTCATTATAAAAATATCACCATTAATATATTATTAAAATAATATATTTAAATGAATTATTTTATCGAGAAAAAGATAAAATATTAATTTTCAACAATTGTCACATTAAAAATTTTCTCCATCTATATCCATATAAAATCAATATTTTCCTCATCATATAAATCAATAATTAATTATTCACAAATAATATTACGAATCACGATCTTGGCGACCGGTAGTTCCCTCAGGAAAGAGGGGCTTTCGATAAGAATTTCTTCTTCTTGGCCTTGATTAGGTGACCAAACCTCTCCTTAAATGAACTTTCTAGACATTGCCAATAATGTTATCTAATAATATTATTGGAGATAATATGAATTATTGCTTCGATAATGGAAAATCTTGTGTAATGACAATTTATTGAAACAACGATAATATAAAATATCAATCGTGATTATTGAATCAATAAAATAAAATCTTGAGCGATAATTCTTTGTAACAATTATTGAGTAGTGCCTTCTTACGTAAGAATCAATAATTGGTGCAATCTGATGTCTTCTTGTTCAACAACGGCGTATTAGTGTGTTTTAACCACCGGGTATTCCAACGATAATACTTGATATAACTACTGTAGTTATTTATAAACAACTTATATTTGTCGTTTTCTTCATCCAATAAACTTTCGTTATGGGGCCCACAAAAAGGCTATGTCGTGCGAATATTCCCGACAAGCAGTCTGAATATTCCACGACCAAACGAATATTCCCAAATGATAATGAATATTTTATAACCACTTGCTTATTCGAAATATTTGCGTATTTTACCCATAACTATCCACATTAATCAAATCGACCCTTACTATTTCAAAATAATAAATAGAGGAAAATAAATTTCATTTATTAATAATTTGGGGTCTTACAACCTCCCCTCCTTATGAAATTTAGTCCTCGAAATTAACGTCGTACTGAGTGTTTGAAAAGATGAGAATACCTCGCTTTCATTTCCGTTTCCAACTCCCGGTCCTTTCCTCGATAGCATGGTTTCTCCACAAAACTTTAACTTGTGGTATAACCTCGATACATGGGACATATTCTTTCTATCCAAGATCTTGGCAATTACCTCTTCATACGTTAAGTCTTGACTATCTCGTTCGGTTCTAACTTCAATAGCGTGGTTGAATTCGTCCACATATTTACGTAACATCGATCGTGAAAAGCGTTATGAACACGCGTCGTACTTGGCGGTAAAATGAGTCTATAGGCCACGATTCCTATTCGATCGAGAATTTCAAATGGATTAATAAATTTAAGGTTTGAGCTTTACTCACCTCACCGATTCTCACTTTTGAAATAACAACTTATTGCACCTTCTTCTTCAAATTCATCGACTCGGTGTGTAGGCTTGAAACGACTTTAACTTTATCGATCAAAGTCGATTATACTCGTATATATCATCACGTGGGTACCTAGAGTTTTCATCTCCATCTCTATTATTTATAAATTATCTGAAATGAGTCTTTGACAATATCGTACTCGTACTTGTATCGATCTTCTACTCAACACGTCAACTACCACGTTAAACTTTTCGAGGATGGCATGGTGAAACATGTCTTTGAAATGAGTCTCCTCTTGAGTTCTTGAAGCTCTTCCCACATTCCTTGCTCCATTCGAATTTTGTATCTATCTGAGTCAATTTGCGTTAATGGAATAGCGATTCGAGAATATCCTTCAACGAATCTCCGATAATAACCAACTAAGCCTGAAAGCTACGTATTTCGATTATCGACTTAGGTTGTTCTCAATTGCGTGACTCATATCCCACCTTGGATAAGACGTTACAATGACACCTATCGGTTTACTATCGCATTTAATATGGTGTCCCCCTACGAAGAGTCGGCTTCGTGCATTCCACAAAGGAAGTCACCGGATAAAGGCTCGGTACCAAATTCTATAGTTGAATTTTTAACTCCACGAAGTTCAATAGGAGCCATTCGATATGAGATTTTAGAAATGAGTTTTGTCTGGGGTTCAAAGTCGATACAAAATTTAATATCGATCTTTGGGAGTAAACGAAGAAATTCTTGAAAAATACGTCGGGAAAATCAATAACAACGAGAATATTATTCAAATCGGCGTGTCTTTATTCAAATCCATAACATGGACTAAGAAAACTTGACATCCGTAATAAGCGAATGACTTCATGGCTTGATATGAAAATGTTTGACTCTGATGGTTTGATTGCTTGAATTGAATAACGGGTTGCTTAGGAATATGAAAACTAACAACCTTACGAAAAGTAATCAATTTCGGCATGATGAGTAGTTAACCTTAAAATCACATCAAAAGCAAATATCTCTATAGAAATAGGGTTAACGAGGTAATGTGATAGTGCCACTGAATCAAGCAAGATTTCTAAACAACGGATGTAATGAAAGTTTCTCTAACGGAGTCTCCATAAATAAATCAAAGTCTAATTTCTCCGTAGTCGAGTTCAAGCGTTGAGCGCAAGCAGAGAGATAAAAGAATGGGTAGAAACCGATTATCTAGTAAGGTATAAACTTTGCAAGATTAACTAACCCGTTAACCGTTGCATTTTTGAAAGTCACGACAAACGCTCTTCCGAGAACAGTTGACTTTGACTTTTACATGTCATCCTCTGGTGCCAATGTCCCAATGGACTTGATTTCACTATAGGAAAAAATCGAGCTATGTGACCATCTTTTCCACAACTAAAACATACCTTGGAAGGCTTTGAGCAGTTTGACCTTATATGTCCCTCCTTTCCGCATCTGTTAGCATCTAACGGCGATCGTTCTCTTCCTCTAGAATTTGTTGTTGGTCTTGATCTTTCTTCTTGAAATCGTCTTCCGTCGTTTTTAAATCTTCTCTTTTTAGATTGGACATCTCTTTCCATAATATCAACGCGTCGTCTGCTTTTTACCCATACATCACTCATTCTCACTCGTTCGATTATTTCTTCTTTCATTTCAGATTCGACTTTATCATCTTATACTACGCGAAAGAGTGCTTACATTCAAGCATCACATATCGGGTAACATAAGCTTGAATCGTTGCATCCTTTTGCTCCCACATTTTCTGCAATTCTTGACTGCTCTTTCTAACTCATGAATACGATTTTGCAATTCTACATTTTGATCATAAAATACCTCTAATAAACTCTCTTGGTACCTCTTCTTCCTCTTCTTCCTCACTCTCAAATTTGTTACCTCTGCGACTATCTAAAAATCTGCAACTATCAATTCTTCACTCACCACATGGATATCTCTAATTCCTTCTTACTTTGACATCACATTATCACGGTTGGCGATTAGAGGTGTCTCCACGATCTCATTCACTCCATTGTTAACGTTCTCGGCCATTCTTAAAAACTATCATAAAACAAGGGTTAATTAAATAAATTAACAAAATCACATAATACCCTATATTATGACCAACCAACAAATAAGCTTAGGTAGGACACACTAGCGAAGGATTTACTCGTCTCTCCCTCCTAATTCTATTCCCCGATCTCATGGGAGATCATATCCCTAAGCTCGATACCAAGCCGTGGCGCCCCAAAATAGGTCCATTCCATCCAACCCATTCTCGAGTGCGCCAAATACATGGTGCGAAATAACTACAACTTTATTATTACAACATATAAAAACGTGAGTTTAAATACGAGATATTGCCATCTGACAAATATCCACACACAAATAAATCCCCATCATAATTATTGATACATTATTTTACAAAAATGGTGAGGACTACTAAACAACTCTCTAGAACCTTCATTCCATACCCCGACTAGTACTTCGCTACATTCTCGCCTCCCGAGAAGAAAAATGGAACAACAAGGAAAAGGGTGAGCTCAACTAGCCCAATAAAGAATATTATGACTAAGATAATATACAACAAATTATCATTAGTCTTCAACGGGAAAAAAAAACTAATAGAATACAATAGACAACAAGTTTTAAACCAATATTCATGGCGAAATAATAATTCATTAGAAGAGTTAAGTAGAGAATCTGAACTACTATCTTACATGTATGAATTTAAAAGTTAATCGTCTATCTTTTATCCTGTAACATCAATCAACATACATCCGGAATCAAATATTCATCTTTGCACTACTGGCCAAAAAGATATTCATCGATTAATCGTCATGTTCATCTAAACACTGTTCATCTTTGCACTTCGGGCCAAAGATATTCTTCAAAATCATTCATCTTTTACTTTCTGGCAAAGATATTCCATAATATCATCATTTAAGGCGAGGATGATGAAAAATATTTTAAAGAAACGAATCCAAAGAAAACAAAATGACAAGGATTAAGGATTAAGGATTCGTACTTTTGTTTTATCCATGTTCAAAATACCTCAAAAATAATCATAGTGGTGTAAAATTCAAGAATGATCAAAACATGGATGGATCTGATCAAAGCTAGTATCCAAAAAGAATAGATATTTTTTAGACAAAAGAAGAAATTTTATTTTTTAATTGAATAGTCTTGTATCGTGAATAGTAACTCGACACCAAAAGATAGAAATTTCCCAAAAAACATCTTCACGCTTCATGAATAGTACTCGTGAATAGTAACTTCGTGAATAAGAACTCATGAATAGTAACTCGTGAATAGTAACTCATGAATAGTAACTCATGAATAAGTAACCCCGATGAAAAAGTTCCAAATTTGATAAAAAGTTTCAACCAATATTTCAAAGATAATGATATTGAAGAAATAATATCATTTGAGAAGAAAATAACATCCTTACCTCGAAAAGACAAGACTTACAGTTGAAACACCTGGATATAAAGCTATGACTTGAACTTGCATCAGTATAGCAATACTCAAAGTATACTCAAAATACTCACAAGAATACGCTCGATAATATAGAGAGAAAACTTGATTTACGGTGTGATTTTCAATTCTAACCTAAGCACCTATTTATAGGAAATTGCTTAGAACACCAAAGTAGAAATTGAATATAATAATATTATTTATAAACAAAATTCCTTAGCCCACCTTTGAAATCTGATTTCAGCCATAGCACATATGTTAAATGAGGTCACAAACTCACCAAAAAAACGTTTTTCTCAAAATAATTAATTAAAACTCCCAAAATTAATTATTTGAACTCAAAACTTCAATAATTCATATTAAATAGCCCTTTTATCGAGAAAATTCGAATCTCATGAGTTTTTATAGGAAATTCAATTCTCTACAACTTTGCAGAAGAAAGTTTTTCCAAATTCCAAACATAAATTGACCGAAATCCACAAACGGTCGATTTTACAAGCTATAATCAAATTTCAGTCAAGAAATGGGGTCCACCGACACACAAAACATGTGTTAATCATTTAATGCCACAAAAATATTCTTCCTCCTCGTATACTCATATATCCCACATTCATTGTAAAAATATCACCATTAATATATTATTAAAATAATATATTTAAATGAATTATTTTATCAGAAAAAGATAAAATATTAATTTTCAACAATTGTCACATTAAAAATTTTCTCCATCTATATCCACATAAAATCAATATTTTCCTCATCATATAAATCAATAATTAATTATTCACAAATAATATTACAGAATCACAAATCTTGGCAACCAAGGTAGTTCGAGGAAAGAGGGGCTTTTCAATAAGAATTTCTTCTTACTTTGGCGTGCATTAGGTGACCAAACCTCTCCTTAGACAGAACTTTCTAGACATTGCCAATAATGTTATCTAATAATATTATTCAGATAATATGAATTATTGCTTCGATAATGGAAAATACTGTGTAATGACAATTTATTGAAACAACAGTAATATAAAATATCAATACAACAATTATTGAATCAATAAAATAAAATACTGAACAGTAATTACTGTAACAATTATTGAGTAGTGCCTTCTTACGTAAGAATCAATAATTGGTGCAATCTGCATGCTATTCTTGTTCAACAACGCCAGATTAGTGTGTTTTAACCACCGGTATTCCAACAAGATAATGATGTAACAACTACTGTAGTTATTTATAAACAACTTATATTTGTCGTTTTTTCATCCAATCGCTTTCCGTTATGGGGCCCACAAAGACTCAATTGGTCGCATTTAATATTCCCAAACAAGTCTGAATATTCCACGACCAAACGAATATTCCCCGACAATAATGAATATTTTATAACCACTTGCTTATTCGAAATATTAGCGTATTTTACCCATAACTATCCACATTAATCAAATCGACCCTTACTATTTCAAAATAATAAATAGAGAAAAATAAATTTCATTTATTAATAATTTGGGGTCTTACAACCTCCCTCCTTATGAAATTTCGTCCTCGAAATTAACGTGTCGATCGCACAGTGTTTGAAAAGATGAGAATACCTCGCTTTCATTTCCGCTTTCCAACTCCCGTGTCCTTTCCTCAATAGCATGGTTTCTCCACAAAACTTTAACTTGTGGTATAACCTCGGATGCATAGGACATGTTCTTTCCTATCCAAGATCTTGACAGTACCTCTTCATACGTTAAGTCTTCTGCTATCTCGTTCGGTTCTAACTTTCAATAATGCGTAGTTCGGTCGTCCACATATTTACGTAACATCGATACGTGAAAAACGCGTTATGAACACGCGTCATACTTGGCGGTAAAAACGAGTCTATAGGCCACGCGTTCCTATTCGATCGAGAATTTCAAATGGATTAATAAATTTAAGGTTTGAGCTTTCCTCACCTCACCGATTCTCACTTTTGAAATAACAACTTATCAGACCTTCTTCTTCAAATTCATCACTCCGGTAAATAAGCTTGAATGACTTTTAACTTTATCGATCAAAGTCGATTATACTCAGTATATCATCACGTGGGTACCTGAGTTTTCATCTCCATCTCTATTATTTATAAATTATACTGAAATGAGTCTTTGATAATATCATACTCAGATTGTATACGATCTTCTACTCAACACGTCCAACTACCACGTTCGCTTTTCCAGGATGGCATGGTCGAAATATGTCTTGAAATGAGTCTCCTCTTGAGTTCTTCAAGCTCTTCCCACATTCCTTGCTCCATTCGAATTTTGTATCTATCTGAGTCACCATTTGCGTTAATGGAATAGCGATTCGAGAATATCCTTCAACGAATCTCCGATAATAACCAACTAAGCCTGAAAAGCTACGTATTTCGATTATCGACTTAGGTTGTTCTCAATCGTGACTCATATCCCAACCTTGGATAAGCGTTACAATGACACCTATCAGTTTACTATCGCACGAATATGGTGTCCCCTACGGAGAGTCTGGCTTCAGTGCATTCCACAAAGGAAGTCACCAGATAAAGGCTCAGGTACCAAATTCTATAGTTGAATTTTTAACTCCTGAAGTTCAATAGGAGCCATTCGATATGAGATTTTAGAAATGAGTTTTGTACCGGGTTCAAAGTCGATACAAAATTTAATATCAGTCTTTGGGAGTAAACCAAGAAATTCTTCAGAAATACGTCGGAAAAAAATCAATAACAACAGAATATTATTCAAATCGACGTATCTTTATTCAAATCCATAACATGGACTAAGAAAACTTGACATCCGTAATAAACGAATGACTTCATGGCTTGATATGAAAATGTTTGACTACAATGGTTTGATTGCTTGAATTGAATAACAAAGTTGCTTAGGAATATGAAAACTAACAACCCTTACGAAAGTAATCAATTTTGGCGTGATGAGTAGTTAACCTTAAAATCACATCAAAAGCAAATATCTCTATAGAAATAGGGTTAACGGGTGTAATGTGATAGTGCCAACCCGAATCAAGCAAGATTTCTAAACAACGGATGTAATGAAAGTTTCTCCCAACTGAGTCTCCATAAATAGGTCAAAGTCTAATTTCTCCGTAGTCAAGTTCAAACGTTGAGCGCAAGCAAGAGAGATAAAAGAATGGGTAGAACCGGTATCTAGTAAGGTATAAACTTTGCAAGAATTTATAATTAACTAACCTGTGCTAACTTCGTTCGGGTTCCTTGCATTTTGATGGAAGTCCACGACAAACGCTTCTTCCGAGAACCGCTTGACTTTGACTTTTACAGATCCGCCTCGGTGCCAACGTCCCAACTGGACTTGATTTCGCTATAGGAAAAAATCGAGCTATGTGACCATCTTTTCCACAACTAAAACATACCTTGGAAGGCTTTGAACAGTTTGACCTTATATGTCCCTCCTTTCCGCATCTGTAGCATCTAACTGGTGATCGTTCTCTTCCCTAGAATTTGTTCTTTGGTGCCGATCTTTGTTGCTGCCGACGCCTTCCGTCGTTTTTAAATCTTCTTTTTTAGATTGGACATCTCTTTCCATAATATCAACGCTAGTCGTGCGGCTTTTACCCATGCATCACTCATTCTCACTCGTTCGCTTATTTCTTCTTTCAAATTTCGATTCCACTTTATCATCTTATACTCGCCAAAGAGTGCTTCATTCAAGCATCACATATCGGGTAACATAAGCTTGAATCGTTGCATCCTTTTGCTCCACGACCGCCTGCATTCTTCACTGCTTCTTCTTCTAACTCATGAATACGATTTTGCAATTCTACATTTTGATCATAAAATACCTCTAATAAACTCTCTTGAATACCTCTTCTTCCTCTTCTTCCTCACTCTCACCGTTACTTACCTCTGACTATCTCTAAAAAGCAACTATCAATTCTTCACTCACCACATGGATATCTCTAATTCCTTCTTCGCTCGACATCACATTATCCCGGTTGGCGATTAGAGGTGTCTCCACGATCTCATTCACTCCATTGTTAACGCTCTCGTGAACCATTCTTAAAAACTATCATAAAACAAGGGTTAATTAAATAAATTAACAAAATCACATAATACCCTATATTATGACCAACCAACAAATAAGCTTAGGTAGGACACACTAGCGAAGGATTTACTCGTCTCTCTCCCTCTTAATTCTATTCCCCGATCTCCGCCAGAGATCATATCCCTAAGCTCGATACCAACCGTGGCGCCCCAAAATAGTTCCATTCCATCCAACCCATTCTCGAGTCGCCAAATACATGGTACGTAAAATAACTACAACTTTATTATTACAACATATAAACTGTGAGTTTAAATACGATATTGCCATCTGTATAATATCCACACGCAAATAAATCCCCATCATAATTATTGATACATTATTTTACAAAATGGTGAGGACTACTAAACAACTCTCTCTAGAACCTTCATTCCATACCCCGACTAAGACTCGCCACATTCTCGCCTCCGAGAAGAAAAATGGAACAACAAGGAAAAGGGTGAGCTCAACTAGCCCAAGAAAGAATATTATGACTAAGATAATATACAACAAATTATCATTAGTCTTCAACAGGAAAAAAAAACTAATAGAATACAATAGACAACAAGTTTTTAAACCAATATTCGCAATGAAATAATAATTCATTAGAAGAGTTAAGTAGAGAATGCAACTACTATCTTCATGTATGAATTTAAAAGTTCATCGCTCTATCTTTTATCCTGTAACATCAATCAACATACATCCGAATCAAATATTCATCTTTGCACTATACGTGCCAAAGATATTCATCACCGGTCATGTTCATCTAAACACTGCTCATCTTTGCACTACGGCCAAAGATATTCTTCAGAAATCATTCATCTTTGCACTACTGTGCCAAAGATATTCCATAATATCATCATTTAAGACCGAGGATGATGAAAATATTTTTAAAGAAACGAATCCAAAGAAACAAAATGACAAGGATTAAGGATTAAGGATTCGTACTTTGTTTTATCCATGTTCAAAAATACCTCAAAAATAATCATAGTGGTGTAAAATTCAAGAATGATCAAAACATGGATACAATCAAAGCTAGTATCCATAATAGATATTTTTGGATGAAAAAAAGAAATTTTATTTTTAATATTGAATAGTCAGATATCGTGAATAGTAACTCGACACCAAAAGATAGAAATTTCCCAAAAAAACATCTTCACGCTTTGAATAGTACTTTCGTGAATAGTAACTTCGTGAATAAGAACTCGTGAATAGTAAGAATAAGAACTCATGAATAAGAATCTCATGAATAAGAACCCCGACATGAAAAAGTTCCAAATTTGATAAAAAGTTTCAACCAATATTTCAAAGATAATGATATTGAAGAAATAATATCATTTGAGAAGAAAATAACATCCCTTACCTCGAAAGACAAGATTTCTAAATTGAAACACCTGATATAAAGCTATGACTTGAACTTGACCAGATATAGCAATACTCAAAGTATACTCAAAATACTCACAAGAATACGCCGATAATATAGAGAGAAAACTTGATTTTAAATTGTGATTTTCAATTATAACCAAGACCCTATTTATAGAAAATTGCTTAGAACACCAAAAGCGAAAATTGAATATAATAATATTATTTATAAACAAAATTCTTAGCCCACCTTTGAAATCTGATTTCAGCCATAGCACATGTTAAATGAGGGTCACAAACTCACCAAAAACGTTTTTCTCAAAATAATTAATTAAAACTCCCAAAAATTAATTATTTCGGAACTCCGAAACTTCAATAATTCATATTAAATAGCCCTTTTATCAGAAAATTTGAATCTCATGAGTTTTTATAGGAAATTCAATTCTCTACAACTTTGCGTAAGAAAGTTTTTCCAAATTCCAAACATAAATTGACCGAAATCCACAAACTATTTGATTTTACAAAGCTATAATCAAATTTCAATCAAGAAATGGGTCCACCGACACACAAAAACACATGTGTTAATCATTTAATGCCACAAAATATTCTTCCTCCTCGTATACTCATATATCCCACATTCATTGTAAAAAATATCACCATTAATATATTATTAAATAATATATTTAAATGAATTATTTTATCGTAAAAAAGATAAAATATTAATTTTCAACAATTGTCATTATTAAAAATTTTCTCCATCTATATCCACATAAAATCAATATTTTCCTCATCATATAAATCAATAATTAATTATTCACAAATAATATTATAGAATCACAAGATCGCAAACCGTGTAGTTCCTGAAAGAGGGCTTTTCGATAAGAATTTCTTCTTCTACGGCCTTGATTAGGTGACCAAACCTCTCCTTGATGTAACTTTCTAGACATCGCTAATAATGTTATCTAATAATATTATTCAGATAATATGAATTATTGCTTCGATAATGGAAAATACCGTGTAATGACAATTTATTGAAACAACAAGAATATAAAATATCAATACAAAGAATTATTGAATCAATAAAATAAAATACTTGAACATTAATTATCGTAACAATTATTGAGTAGTGCCTTCTTACGTAAGAATCAATAATTGGTGCATTACTCGCAATGCCTTCTTGCTCAACAACGCCAGTATTAGTGTGTTTTTTAACCACCGGGTATTCCAACAAGATAATTGAGTAATAACTACGCCGTTATTTATAAACAACTTATATTTGTCGTTTTTTTCATCCAATTTTTCGTTATGGGGCCCACAAAAGATCAAGGCAGTCGCATTTAATATATTCTACAAGCATTTAATATTCCACGACCAAAACGAATATTCCCCGACAATAATGAATATTTTATAACCACTTTCTTTATTCGAAATATTTGCATATTTTACCCATAACTATCCACATTAATCAAATCGACCCTTACTATTTCAAAATAATAAATAGAGGAAAATAAATTTCATTTATTAATAATTTGGGGTCTTACACACATGACCTTAATAGCAAAGTCCCACATTGGTTCCTTCTAAAAAGGCACATGACCTTAATAGCAAAGTCCCACATTGGTTCTATAAAGGCACATGACCTTAATAGCAAAGTCCCACATTGGTTATTTTATAAAAGTTCAAGTAAGTTTTTCTTATTGATATTTTATAAAAGTTCAAGTAAGTTTTTCTTATTTATAAAAAGACTTTCAAGTCTTTTATTTTTTATATTGGGTCGAAATTTCTTGACCTTGGGCCGAATTTAGGCTAAAAAATTAGTCTTGGTCTGCTTTTTCTTGGGCCGATTTTGGTTTAAAATTGGGATGAGTTTTTGTTAAAATTGGGACCGGTTCTAGTAAAAAAAAAAAACAATCGCGAATTCGGTTATTCGATTCGATATCTGGTTCAACCTAAGACTCTGCATTTCGATATTGAATTTTGGGTACTATCGGTATTTGATCGGTCCGATTTTTATCGATGAACACTCCTAAGTGGGACTATAAAGATAACATAAAAAATCAAGTAATTTGTTTTTCTTTAGAATCTCCAAATGACAAATATAATAATAATAATAAAAATTAGAAAGAATTCTCTAATATCACTGCTGACTTTTAAATCATAATTAAAAAAGTTCATGAATTAGACCAAAAGAATAATAAATTAGTGTAATTGGGTCTGTAAAAATTAGAAAACAATGACAAAATAAAAAGACAAAAGCTTTGCCCCTAAATAATGGAGATGAGAAGTATGGGGACGATAGAGTAGCAGAGTAGACTAGAGAGAGAAAGAGGGAGGGAGAGAGAGGTGTGGAGAATCCCAATGAACAGATACTACTTCAGAAAGAGAAAGAGAGACGCAGACAGCTGACTGTGTAGTGTGTATTACCGAATGCACACACTCTCTGTCTCTCTCTCTCTCTCTCTCTCTCTCAGCTATTTGTTACCAATTCATCTCCAAATCTATATATACATAATTATATATAAAAATCAATTTATCTTTCTCTCTCCTCAAATTTATAATCTTTTGATTCCTCCATCACATAATACAGACCCCCTTTGCTGTGATCTGGAGAAAGATTCGATCTTTATCTCTCTTCTTTCTCCCCTAAAAATAGATCACACATGAGTGACGATCAAACCCAAATGTCAGAAGACGATGCGGATCTCGCAGCCGCCAATAACCGCAACGCCACCATCAGCGGCGGCGCCGGGGACTACTTCTCGCCGTACCCAGATCAGGTTCTCGAGAACGTGCTGGAGAACGTGCTCGTGTTCCTCACCTCGCGCCGTGACCGCAGCGCGGTGTCGTTGGTGTGCAAATCTTGGTACCGTGCGGAGGCGCTCACCAGATCGGAGCTCTTTATTGGGAACTGTTATGCGGTGTCTCCGGCCAGGGCGACGGACCGGTTTAAAATGGTCCGGTCCGTGGCGCTGAAGGGGAAGCCCCGGTTCGCGGATTTTAGCCTCATGCCTTCGGATTGGGGTGCGCACTTCACCCCATGGGTTTATGTAATGGCCAACGCTTATCGTGCGCTGGAGAAGCTTTACCTTAAGCGCATGTCCGTCACTGATGATGATCTTTCTGTGGTGGCCCACTCATTCACGAATTTCAAGGAGATTGTGCTGGTTTGCTGTGATGGGTTTGGTACCAGCGGACTTTCCATGGTTGCTAGCAAGTGCAGGTCAGTAGTTCAGTTTCAGGATTTTTATTTATTTATTTTGAGTTTTATCTTTCAAATGGGAATTTAGATCTGCTCTTTATATTGCTAAATCTAATGGGTTTTGCCTTTTGGGTTCTAAACTTTAGTTTTTTGGTCTGATTTGCATTTAGATCTGTAAATTTTCAATTTGGTCATTTTATAGTGATTCTTGATGAGTCTTTATTTGTATTAGAGTTTGGAACTTGCCTGAATAAAATCTGACCTTAATTTTAGCATTTTTGCCTCTTTCAAGTAAAATGTTGTTATTGAGTGTGTGAAATGTATGTGGTTGTTCAAAATCCTAACCTGGATTTGGGTTGCGTGGGAGTCAGAGTTTTAAGCTCAACTGATATATATATATATATATATATATATATATATATATATATATATTATACTTGATGATTTATTATATATCAGGCAACTTCGAGTGCTTGATCTGATCGAGGATGAGGTAACAGATGACGAAGTTGATTGGATTTCTTTTTTCCCGGATGGTGGAACTTGTCTCGAGTCTCTGATTTTTGACTGTGTTGAATGTCCTATTAATTTTGATGCATTGGAGAAGCTGGTGGCAAGGTCACCCTCATTGAAGAAGCTTAGGTTGAACAGATATGTTTCACTTGGGCAGCTTCACCGGTTGATGATTCTAGCCCCACAGTTAACCCATCTAGGGACAGGCTCGTTTAGCCCCTCAGAGATTGTTGCACCTGGTGACCAAGAACCTGACTATGTTTCTGCTTTTGCTGCTTGCAGATCATTAGTTTGCCTTTCTGGGTTTAGGGAAATTGTATCAGGTTATCTGCCTGCAGTATATCCAGTCTGTGCTAACATCACCTCTCTTAACTTTAGCTATGCCAGCATCAATACTGAACAACTCAGATCAGTCATCCGCCATTGCCATAAACTCCAGATTTTTTGGGTATAATTACGGTCATTCTCAATATAGTTCTTTTGTCTTCATTGAACCTTGTTACCTAATTTTAGGTCTGAAGAAAACATCTGGTTTCTGCAGGTACTGGATTCAGTATGTGATGAAGGACTTCAAGCAGTGGCTGCAACTTGTAAAGATCTTCGGGAGCTTCGAGTTTTCCCTATTGATGCTACAGAAAATAACGAGGGCCCCGTTTCTGATGTGGGTCTCCTTGCAATTTCTGTGGGGTGTAGGAAATTGCAGTCAATTTTGTATTTCTGCCAGCAGATGACAAATGCTGCAGTGATAGCCATGTCGAACAACTGTCCGGATCTTGTGGTGTTCCGTCTCTGTATAATAGGGCGATATCAACCTGACCATATTACTGGTGAACCAATGGATGAGGGTTTTGGAGCAATCGTAAAGAACTGTAAGAAGCTTACACGACTGGCTGTATCTGGTTTACTTACCGATAGGGCTTTCAGTTATATTGGACAATATGGCAAGTTGGTGCGAACCTTGTCGTTTGCTTTTGCTGGAGACAGTGACGTGGGACTGACGTATGTGCTTGAGGGCTGTTCTAAGTTGGAAAAACTTGAGATCAGAGATTGCCCCTTTGGAGATTCAGCTTTGCGCTCTGGTTTGCATCACTATTACAACATGAGATTCCTTTGGATGTCGACTTGTAGATTAACTCGCCAAGGTTGCAAGGAGATTGCTACACATATGCCACGGCTGGTAGTGGAAGTGTTTAGTAGGAATGAGGTCCAAGAAAAG